>JANIJG010003899.1:23366-47889 GCA_024611175.1 Megaceryle torquata | reverse complement strand
GAAAAACAGCCTTGGTTCTGTGTGAGCCCTGCCCAGCAGTAGCCACAGCAAGGGTGTGTTATCAGCACCTTTCCAGCTCTCAGTGCAAAGCACAGCACTGGGTGGGCTGCTGTGGGGAAAATTAGTTCCTGCTCAGTCAGACCCAATACAGTTTCATATGTTCCTCCCTCCATTTCCACTATTCTTTAAGAAAGCAGGAAAAAGGTAGGAATACCCCAGGCTTTGTTTATAAGTGCATCTGTAGACCATGAACATATCACTACAGACACATCTATGGATTTGAGAAAGTAAATATATGTAATCAGATCCTGGTTTTCTTGACATCTGCTATTTTTTTTTTTTAGATTTTATAACTTTTTTCACCTCAAATTACCATTTTAAGTGGCAGTGACCAGGCAGGGCAGGTGTGACAACTGTACTTTACAAAAAACACTTTTCCAGTTTCCCCCCCTTTCTTTATTTGCTTTCATTTAGGAAAGTAAGAATAGTAGTGGGTTGGTCAGTTCTGAGCTTCTCACACAGGAGGTCTGGCAGCAGCACCAGCAGTTCCTCTTTCCAGGTGTTGCTGTGACAAGTCATTTGTCATCTCAAATGATGGTGGTCTTCTGGTGGGACAACTTGTTTTCTCATATAGCAGGTCCTAATCTCCTTCAGAGGTTTGTCGTGGAAGCTACTTCTGGGAACACAGGTTATGCCTCCTCTAATCTTAAGAATCTTAGCTGGTCTCCATTACTAGGATAGTATCTTAGTTGTTTCTTTTCAGGTAAAACCTACTTATTAAAGCTACTTCTGGAAGAAGCCAGCTGTATTCTAGGAAGTTTTTCTAGCTGCTTATTTATGTTCCTTCTTTTCTGTTTTTCTGACACCATAAATCTTGTGCTGCTTTATACATTGAGGAACATATTCAATGGAAGCTGCAGAGATTGTTCCTCCCAAGACTGGGTATTCTCTCAAACAGCTAAAGTGCTGGATTTGAACTCCCCTTAGGCAGAAGTAAGTATTGTATCAGAGCTTCCCATGAAGTCATGGGGGAGTGATCTAACTATCAGACCCTAAGCCATGAAAAAGAAATATTTATCTTCTTTAATTTGATGTGGTGGGAAGTAGAAGGCCATATTATATGAACTGCTTTCTTGATTTATTGCAGAAACAGAACACTCAGCTCCAGTATCATTAGTTAATCTCCACTGGACTATGAAATTGTAGCAATTACATTAATTAATGTTGGATAAAAGGCAACCAGTGAAAAGAAGGGAACTGAGAAGGCACTTCAAAACTCACTTTGTTTTTGTTCTACTCACAGCATGAAAAAACCAAATGAACATAAAGTTCCCTTCAGACCCCAACCCCACCAGCACCATTTTGCTGGTTCTGTTCCTCAGCTAAGCACAAACATGGACACAACAAGGAAGTCTAAGATTAGCAGCTTGTTAATGTGAGGAATTCCACCAAAGACACGAGTGGAGCAAAACAGAAATAAGTGTTTCTAAAATTAGCACCTTACTGTGATTAAAATCTGGTGTAACTGGGAGAAGAATCGGCTCTATATCCTGATGTGAGAACCTGCAGAATACAACTACTCACAGGAGGACTTCAAGGATAAAATTTGGATTGGGAGGACTGAATCTTCTGCATATCTCCTTTGAGTTTTATAGTCTTTACTAACATTTCTGGCCATGGCTTATGCTGTTCCCTTGTAGTGTATGCTTCTTTATATGGTTCACAACAGCTGGTGACCAGTTGATGGCTGCAGATAATTAGATTTTAATTGTTGCCAGTTATGTTTTCACCTGTTCTACTTACAAATCTTTCCATTGTGTCAAGTCCAATTACTTCATTTGGATCCTTTTCTACATGAACATAGAATAATAAAAAGCCCTTTATCAGAAGGAAATCAGTTCTTTGTGCAGCAATGTTCCAAGAACTTTTCAAGTTGTGTTAAACTACTACTAAAGACACACACGTATATATAAATGGAGAAAATTCATGTAGTGCTTAAAAAAAGTTTGTGTCAAAACCAAAGCCTTGAGTACTTATCTTTAAATACAAATGATGATTTTTCATCACTTTTGTACAATTCTCAGTGTACATATTAGAGAGCTAATCTCCTTTTTCTTTATAGGATTTACCAGCTAAGAACTTTGTGCAACAGAACAGTGGTAGGATTAAAGTATAGGTATGGACAAAGTGAGATTGTAGATGAAAATTCTGTAACGCAGTCATAGCTTATTGGATACTGAATACAGAGGTTAGTGGGTGTCCTAATTTTCAACAACAGCACAAGAAACATGGGTTTTCTAATACTTGAACTTAGCATTGGTAGTTGAAGAAGAATTTAAGACCAAACATTAACAAAGTTAAATTTTCATTCACTGCTAAACTGAGTAATTCTAAAAATCATATACTAAGGTTTGCTGGGATGCTAGAATCACATTCTATTTATTTATATATTTATTTTCATTTACTTCTTGTTTTTTGTAACCACAGGAGGACACAGTTTCAGGTTTTATCACAAGTCAAACTCACAAGTCAGAGCTGCCATGGGCAGATTTGTTGTGTTTGTTTTCTAGAGAGAGGAAATGTGACCTTTAGCAATGAATACAAGCTCTAAGACAGAAAGCATGAGGATGCTCAAAAGTGGAAAAAAAAGAAAACTCTTACTTTTTGGTTTTGTTAACGGAGATGTATAGTGTCAGAATCCCTAGAAACCCATTAGCTGTATAATGATTAGAGATCAGTAAGTGTACCAAAAATTTTGAGAACTGATCAGTGTAGATAATTATTTTTCATTTCTGTGAATTTTGGGAGCTCTGAAAGGAAGCCTTTAAAAGACAAAAACTTGCCTTTTCTCAATCACAATGAATATACAGTGAATATATATGTTACTCAGAAACATTCAAGAACCACAATACCAAAACGTAAATCAGATAAATAATATATATTTTTATCCAGTCATAGCACCAAGTGGTTTTCCTATAAATGTATGACTGACTGAGAATATAAGCGGCAAAGCTTATAAAAACTAGGGTGCATCCTCCCTGGGCTTGAACAACAAGAGGCCTGCAATATAATTTTTTTATTGCTCAAGTAAAAGGCCACATCTGGTGTGTGCTGCTGGGATGCATGTCTGGAACACTGCTGAGAATCCCAGAGAAGCAAAGAAGTCATTGAGAAGTTACTGCTGATTACCTCGGTGACTGAGAGGCAACAGCAGCTCTCTGGGGTTTTTAAGCCTACTTTCTATATGTCACATCAGTTCAGGCTTCTGTTGAGTCTCAACTCTCTCATGTGTTGTTTTGCAACTTGGTCAAATCTGACTGAATGCAAATGGCTTCATGTGAGAGTGTGGGATTAGCTCAAGTACGTGTCCCATATGTATTCCTAGAATGAACTTCTTCAGCACCTGTCTTAAATCAGACATCCCCTATTCCTCCAAAGGGCAGGGATGTGTCCTTATGCTTTACCCACTGCTGATTACCCTCAATCTCTACCACAAAATGTGGCTGCTGGAAAGAAGCTTATTTCTAAGTCAACTCTCAATAATGTGCAAACGTAAATACCAAGTGCTGCACACAGGAAGGGGTAATCCCATGCAGCGTTACAGGCTGTGGGGGGCTGTCTAACCACAAAGCACCTTGGCAGGAGAGGGCCTGTTGAAAAAGAATTGAATGGGAGCCAACTTCTGAGGCCTTCATGTATGGATAAAGTTCAACAGTACACTGGGCTGTACCACGGCAGTGTAGACAGCAGGTTGAAGCAATTTCTTAGTCCTCTCTTTTTACACTTGTGAGACCATATTTAAAATCTTATGTCCACTTCCAGGTTCCTAGCACAGGACTGATAAATTGGACAAAGTCCAGTAAAGAATCAGCAAGATGGTTAAGGGGACTGAACATATAGTAGTATATGAGGAACTGTAGACTCACAAAGACAGTGTATATGAGGAGTTCAGTTTGTTTAGTCTAGAGATGAGAATGTTAAAGAGGCATCTGTTCAGCATATAAAGCTTGAGGAAGATGAGGAAGGGGAGGATGTTTGGAGTGATGGCATTTGTCTTCCCAAGTAACTGCTATGCATGATGGAGCCCTGCTCGCCTGGAGATGGCTGAACACCTGCCTGTCAATGGGAGGAAGTGAATGAACTACTTGTTTTGCTTTGCTTGTGCATACGGCTTTTGCTTTACCTGTTAAACAGTCTTTATCTCAACCCAAGAGTTTTCTTACTTTTACTCTTCTGATGTCTTTCCCATTCCACTGGTGTGGAGTGAGTGAGCAGCTGTGTAGTTGCTGGCTAGGGTTAAACCACAACATAGGTACATGTTTCTGAGGTTAACAACCCTGTGTCTTCCTGCATTTGGTGATGGGCCTCTATAGGGAGAGATAGTCAAAGAGGGAAAAGCCAAACAATTCCTTGTCTCTTTATGTCCTTTTATTTGGGGCATAAATCAGAAACTAAGGCTTATAGAACAGCAGCAACTAGTTTAAATCACTGTGCTCAGAAAACAAGGCTCAACTGAGCCACTGCTACCAAAAAAAGGATAAAACCAGCTAGAGAGTCAGTGCTGTGCACATCATCGTTGTTCATCAGCTAATTCATGGAAGGACATGCCTGAAAAGCTTTACTTCCAGAGGTAATGGCCAACAACCTAAAGCATGGAAGGAGATGCTTGTAAACATTTATTGACAAACGTATCAATCTGCCAACATCAGACATCACCTGTATAGCACTGCATTTTGGTACCTGTGTGTTGCAGAAACAGTAGGTTGGTAACACTGCCCAATCTTGGATAATACTTAATTTCAGCTAAACAGCTGTTTGTAGATGCTCATCCCTTGGGGTCTGCACTCAGCCAGTCAGTGTGACTGGCTGTTACCAGCAACAGTCTCCAGACACACAAATAAACGATGTACACAGAGGCTTTGTGACTCCATGGCATCCCTTTTAGTGAGGCAGGAGGCTTGAGAGATGTGGTATGCAAAGCTACTGGGACGAGGTGTGTAAGGGGCAAGATATATATTCAGAGGCATAGGAACAAATAGTTCGAATGTTGCTGTTGAGACTCTCATTTTGGAAGGCTGATATGGAAACAAATGACAAAAAGTAATGTAGTGGGACAATAATGTAGTAAAATAAGAGTAGAAAATGGAAAGTAAGTATGAATGAGTAGATGGTCTAATGAATGTTATGATTGACTGTTTGAATTCTTAAGAATTTAAGAAATATATTAACAAGAATGGAAGAATGGTTGTACTGGTGTCTGGATGGACACCTACGGATTGTTGAATTGTCTTACAGGCTTTTGTGTGCCCAAGGCACTTCTAAAATGAGAGCACAGGGCAACTCTAGTGATTACTCTAGCTAGCAAGCAACCTGCTTACAGAACAGGTTTGAACAATCACAAAATCTGTAGGTGAGAAAGGTAGTTTTGTAGATCAGCACTAAACTAGAACATCAAAGATCTGGTTTCAATAAAAGGCATACATGGTGTGGGTAAATTATCCAGTCCTTTTGTGCCTTAGTGTAGAGAAGTTTGTTGGTTTGTTTGTTTGGTTGGTTTGTTGGTTTTGTTGTTGTTGTTGTTTTTCTGTTTGGAGCATAATTTACTTCAGTAAAAGTACTTCTGTGAGGGCAGGATTCAAGTCTTGATTTAAAAAGTCTTCAGAGTTAAAGCTATTCAATAACAAACAAAATGAGGGTTTGATTTTACTTGAGGCCTCCAGACATTATCACAATAGCATTGTAAGCCTTTGTCCTGGCTTGCTGGGGGAACCACAGCAATTCTTCTGACTCCATGGAGCAGTGGCACAGACAGTTGCCTCCCTCTGTAGTGAGAAAAAAGACTTGTACATTCTATTTTCAGCTCTTCACTGGTTTGCTGTATGTCTGTAATTGCAACAGAACACCCTACCACAGAGAACATGAATGAGCTCAAAAGAGTTACTTAAGGGTAGCTCAGAAAAATATCCTAATAAAATTAAAATGCTTCCATAAAATCTTATGTAAAGCCCCAAGGGAAAAGATATAGAAAGAGAAAACTACAGTGAAGTGGGTCTCCTGTCTCTTCACTTTATAAAAAGCAAATTCTTGAGAAGAGACACTTTACTATTGTGAATGGGACAGTCTCCTATACTCATTGCTCCTGCAGTGGTTTGAGAGTGTTGCAGTCCTGGATGATACAGTGTCCAAAGAAAAACAATTAATAGCCTCCAACAACACCATACAACTACACAGGCTACATTTGCACCATACTGAGTTGAACAGACATGCAAGTTAACTCTCGGTGCTTTAGCTCTAGACCCAACAACAATATGCTCCAGCCACTTAAGGCAGTGTGCTAAGGCTAAATGAGGCACAGAGGTGTGCACACCTTAATTGTCCAAGGACGCTGGCTACTGTCTTTGCACTGTATTATGCCTTGAAGATGTTTCAGTAACAACTTAACATGGAGCTGTGCAGTGTGGTGCTGTTACTGGTGGTGCCTAGCCAGCTATTAAGGGGGGATGTAAAACCAAAAGGAGGTGAAGGGTATCCTATACTAATGAGGCAGGGAAGGTAGATGGAGCTTGAATTTGTCAATAGAGTGGACCTCTAAGAAGTGTACATTGATTTATACAAGAGCTATTTTTAGGCCTAGATTTTCAAAATATTTGGGTGTATCATTATTTTGTCTATGCAGCTTAAGGCATCTTAAGAGTTTCTTTTCTGAAGAGCAACCAGCTTGAGACTTCAAACTAGTCATGTTTAGCTGAGATACCTGATACTGCTGAACAACTTGAAAATCTTAGTCCAGTTGAGCTTTTATTTCATTTGTTTAAAGTTGTGAATATTAGCCTGTGTATGCGTGTGTATATAGGTATATATATCTGTATATATGTGTTGTGGTTTAACCTCAGCCAGCAACTAAGCCACACACAGCTGCTCGCTCACTCCACCCTGGTAGGATGAGGCAAGGAACTGGAAGAGTAAAAGTGAGAAAACTAGTGGGTTGAGATAAAGACAGTTTAATAGGTAAAGAAAAAACCACATGCACAAGCAGAGCAAAGCAAGTAGTTCATTCACTATTTCCCATCGACAGGCAGGTGTTCAGCCATCTCCAGGAGAGCAGGGCTTCATCACGAGCAACAGTTACTTGGGAAGACAAACGCCATCACTCCAAACATCCCCCCTTCTTTCTTCTTCCCCCAGCTTTATATGCTGAGCATGATGTCATATGTTATGGAATATCCATTTGGTCACTTTGGGTCAGTTGTCCCATCTGTGTCCCCTCCCAAATTCCTGTGCATCCCAGCCTACTCTCTGGTGGTGTGAGAAGCAGAAAAGGCCTTGACTCTGTGCAAGCACTGCTCAACAATAATGAAAACATTCCTGAATTATCAACAGAGTTTCATCACAAGTCCAAAACATAACCACATACTAGCTACTATGAAGAAAATTCACTCCATCCCAGCCAAAACCAGCGCAATATATTTTAAATAGTATTCCTCAAGCATCTGTTCAATGACTTAAGTTTATGACCCACATATCCTGTATTACAGAAAAAGTATTTCAAAATTTTAGAACTCTCTTATCTTTTTGTGCCGCAGCTTTCTCAGACATAAATGGAGAAAGTAATATTGCTTCATAAGGTGTGACATAATTGGTTAACATTGTATATGGCCACATTTGGAGAATTTCTGGTGTCCAGTGTTAAAGATCAGTATTTAACATTGCTAAAAATATTGTATGAAATGATAAAGACAAAAAGTTTAGTATAAAATAACCACTGTGGGCCTTAGAGTGGTTCCTCTTTCATAATATTCAGTTCAAAATGTATAAGCAGATGGACAGATATGGTGTTTCTCAATAGAATTACCAAATGTTAAACAGGTGTTTCCTTGAAACTGTCTTTGTGTCATGCATTGGCCAGCTTTTATTATAGAGGCTAGACTCTTTTTTAGTCAGTCTTATGCTCTTCACACCTATTTCTGAGCAATTCACACACCTCCAACTCTCCCTGGTGCTGAGTCAGCATGCAAGCCATGTTGTGTCTCTCTTAATTGGTTTGATGGTTTCCTGCAACATGCATTTTTGTGCTTGTGGAGAAACAGGCTTTACTAAGTAATTACGCATGCTTAAAATCCGAACCCTCCAAAGACAGACCTGAATACTAATACTGTATGCTTGTTTCTGGAGACTAATGTGTTAGATCTCAGCTGAGTGGCCAAAGTCAGATCCATGTATGCCAGTATGAGGTATTTTGTCAGGGCAGGGGGAAAGACTGTGAGTCAGCTGCTCAGTCTATAATCTGCATTGTCTCATTGTTTCACTGAGAATACACTCTATACTCCTCAAGCCATAGGATAAAATCAAGTGTAATTTCTGACTCAGGTCCAGAATGTCAGGACTTATGCCCTAGGTGCTAGCATATGCCTCTAGGGATATGTAGCTTTATGCTGCATGTACAACAAGACTGTACCTGTGCAGTCAGTGTGCAACACCTGTGTCTTTCTGTGAGGGCCCCCCTGGTTGACTTGTCAGTTTGGTATCAGTTATGTGATATTGCCACCAAGGCAGAGAGCCTATATGTTTCATGAGCATGAGCAAAGCTACTTTCAAACTTGCATCTGAATGGAGGTGAATTTTAATCCTGATTATGGCCCACAAGTGCAATAAAGCCACAAAGACCTGTTTGTGAGGTCAATTAGTAGGATCTTTTATCTCTATTCATAATTATAACCATTTTGTTCCATCCCAATACCATTGACAGAGATAGTGGCTGTTCCATAGAGATATAGATACACTTAATAGTATACTAACCAGAACAGAACTTTAAAAAGGGGAATAAGAACCCTAAAGCATCCAGGGCCAGTACCTGTCAAAAGCTCACATGAACTGCAGCCTTCATCTCTGTGAATTGCTTGTGAAAGGAAGTCTTGTGCTGTTAAAAATAAGAACCATAACATGAAATTTCGCTGAATGTGGATTGCTTCTAAAACCACCCTTTGCTTATACACTGGTCCAGAAGTAAATCTCAGCCTTCCATGAACTCTGAGTTAAACTAATCCTGCTCGACTGAGTCTTTTAAAGGTGGAAAATAAGACAGACAGAAAAACATGGTTTTGTCTATTTTTTATATTCACTGGGGTTACTTTAGTCTCTACAATTGAAATTGTTTCATTTGCTAATCATGAAAGGGTTAGGCAGGGCAGATACCAAATGCCAACATTTCATTGTTAGCTAGGAATGAATGGCAAATGTTTGATAGGAATAATGATACTGGTGATGTTGACAACAGGAGAAGGACTCCTTTGGACTCGATTGAAGGTAAACAGAGGCATGGTATGAGGGCAACAGTCAGGAAGGGCACGGCCAAGTCAGCTGGGTAATGGTCATGTGTTGGAAATGGTATCTGGGGAGTAACTTTTCACCCTGAAACAGACTCAAATTTAAAGTATATTAAGCTACAAGGTAAGAGCCACATCTGAAATAAAAATTACCTTATCCTGGAAAGGCTGATTTGACTATTTATTTTATTGCTGAAGACTTATTTATAGTGGCAGAACAGGCATAATGTGCAGTGACGCCATGGAGGGTGGTTGGTACACTGTGATGTTTTGATGTTGTCTGCAAACCTAGAAAAGCCTGAGGTGTGTTCTTCTCTGGGATCAGGTCAGTGACTGGTGAGTTTGAGGTGACTACAGGAGATTTTTCCCACAATTGAATAACATCCACAGGATCTATCCTGTCCCTTACTGAGTGCCTTATGTTTACTAAGTCTCAGGTTGAACTTTAAAAATTTGTATCTCTGCTGGCACAAACATTTCTGTATAGTCACTGATTTATCCTTTGTTGTCTATTACTCCCACTAAGTAAGATTTATAAATAGCTCTTGCTGAACTTTTATATTTTGCTTTTCCTACATCATCCTTGTCCATCAAAGCACCCAACACACCCATATTATTTTTATGTAATTAAGTTCTCCATTTTAATTTCAGTGACCTCCCTCAGATTGTCCCTCTCCCACAGGCAAAGTGATTATAAGGCAGACAGTGCTACCTCAGCATAATATTATTTAGATGTGGTCACCAACCAAACCCCTAGGTACCCAGCTCAGCTCAACTTAGCATTCAAATTTGCTTCTGAAGCTTAAGAAGAGTAATCTTGAAATGGTCTGAATGTAGCCATCCAAATCTACTAGCACCAAAACTGAGGTGGATTCACTAAAAATCTCAGCCTGTACCCATAGGATAATTAATATTTTATTTTTCACTTATAAAGTACTACAGTATAGTTACTGTGAAACTCTTCTCATTCTCTCAGCTGTGTGATTTCCCAGGTTTTCTGCCTACTGTGTCAAATGAACCATGAATTGCTCTTCTCTTGGCCATTTGGTGAATGCTGCCGAAGCCCCTGTGCTGCCCTCTTCACATGGCTGTCTTAAGGATGGTTGGGATCATGGCAACCTGTGTTTCCTTCAGTTCTCTTTTACCAATCCTATTCTTCCTGTGGAAGGGAACATCTAGTCTCAGATCTCATATCAGTTTTGTTTGCAGCAGTGCATGTCCCATAGGTAGTGGTATACTCTTCCTACAATGTATTGGCTGCTGTCAAACACAGTCTTTCTTACTCACCCTGATATCATAGCCATTTTGAATCAGTATCACTTCTTGAGTTTTACATTCTGTCCCTTGTTAACAGAGATTAGCATCTGGGTTTTGGTAGTGGTGGTGGTGGTGGTGGGGGGGGGGGTTCTCCCTTCCCCTCCCAAAGCATATATGTCCTGGCATGAAGTTTTAAAAAATTTTCCATAAATAATCTTCCCAAATAAATCTTTTCCCCAGCCTGCATGCTAATTCACAATGGTTCTTTTTAAGCACATTTTCCACAGAGGAGCATAGCAAACTTTATGAATGTTTTTAAACACAGATAGTTTGTATTCAAGATAGTATTTCTATATAGTCAGTATTGCAACAGAATATTCATTTAGTGTGGGGTGGCAGTGTGGAGGCATAAGGATGTTTTTCACAGCCTGCATCCCTACAACTGTAGTCAGTCAGCCTTATGTTTCTAGGGCTTTCAGCAGCAAACTAGGTCACTGGGGCCCTCTACATCAAAGCTTCTCCTTAGACACTGTAAATCGCATGCTTTTATACTATTCCTACTGTACACTGTGTTCTTCTGTAATTATAAATGTATGTTTCCCATCACCACAAAGACTTCACATTGCTCAAAGGAAATCACTCTTCAAAGACTTGAAACTGTTGAAGGGCAGGCCCCCTTCTGAGAGCTACCATTGCTTCGGGTGATTCCTTCTTTAACTCATCCACAGTAGAACCACCAGCCAATTCAACTGGCCTGCATCACACCGTGTCTGAACTGGCCTCCGGGTTGCATTTCAGCTTTGGAAAATGGCATTGCTGAATTTAAAAATGCAGATTTAAAAAAAAAAAAAAAGGGGACAAAAAGAGAAGAAAAAACAATTAACTTCTCTACTCATACTCAGCTTGTCCCAAAAACATGAGACTTGAGCTATTTACTGTTCTTCATCAATTCAAACTTATGATAAGAGAACACAAGGCATTTTTGTTTGCTGGTTGCACCTTAAAGAAAGTGAGAATTAGGATGCTGCATTAGAGGAAAAATCCGTAAACTTAAAGAAAGTCAGCAAGGAATATACAGAGAAAAAATGTTGTTAGAAATTAATCTTATGGGAATATATATATGTGTGTGTATACATATATAAATATGTGTATAATGACCTATATATGCATGTAACTAAAGTAAAAACTCTGAAAACACTTCCTTCTATGATAGCACTCAATATTATGAGTAATTCCACTGTAGCTAATATTTTCTTCTCAGCAATCACTTACTCATGAGAGCAAGCACTAATAAATATTTGCAGGATTGCGACTTAAAATTAAGGTGTATTTAATGCTAACACTTGAAACTCATACTTGAAAAGCAGTCATGAATGAAGATAATTAAGCATATAGCAGTAGCCACACACTATATTAGTTTTATAACTAATTATATATGAAAATTAGGAGTTATCTGCTTCACATTCTTTGCAAAACTGGGCCTCTGGATTGCTAAGGTCACACAGGAATGTTATGACACATCAGTAACCCAGTTGTGTTTCATGTAAACATCTTAAACGTGAATAGCCCTACTTCTCAATTACCTTCCTGTTGGCCTACAACATGGCTCCCCCCAGCTAAAGTCTCTATAATGTACACTCTCTCATTCTCCTCATTTTAAACACAAAATACGTATTTATATTTTGTTGTTTGCTGTTCCACTTGTTTCTTAGATTGCATTACTAATGCTGGAATCTTGATAATCCTTGGTATAATTCAACTTATGTCAAAAGATGTTCTTCAATCATAGAGGGCTTCTCTATATCAGAATATTTGATAAATATGATAACTATATTTTCATTATGACAACAAGGCAATTCCTGGGGATGAAATGTGCATTCCACAAAATATATAAAAGAAAGAAAAAGCATTCTTATCCTGGGAAAAGAATGTCTTCACTAGGAGTTACATGATATGACTATAGTGTTTAAATTAATTTAAAAATTCAAAGGAAACAAGCCTTCATAACCTTTGGGACAGATTTTGTATGTACATGAGTTATAGGGGTGGACGAATAACTTGTGAACTCTTCCTGTCTGCAAGAGCTGAAAGGATCAGCCTAATGGAAGCTAGCGGTGTGTCACATCTTATCAAGGTGGCATACTGTTCTTTACAACCTTGTAAAAAAAAGCTGTTGAAACACAAGCTACTATAGACTGCTACTTATGGAAACGTAAATAACTGGTTGTGTATTGCAGATCACTTTTCTACAGAAGAAGATCGCTGGCTGCCTTTGCTCAGTTGGTCAAAAGGGAAGGGGAAAATACCAGCTTAATTTTTTTATTCTTTGCTCAGACAGTTTGATAATAGCAATGTCCTTTCCTTTTTCCAGACTTGGTTTATTCTGATTGAGCAAGTGCCAGGCTTTTAGAAAGAACTACGTCTTCCGTGGTATCTATATATGACCAAGTCTCCCAGTCTCAGTGGGAAACCATCTTTATTATTTGTAGTTCAGGCGCACTTGGGTTCATGCCAGAAACTAGGAGTCACAGTGTAATGTGCTGTCCAGCTGCAGTCAAAATGTTCCTTCCCTGAAGGTTTCTGACCTAAACCCAAGGATTCTGGCTTTACTTTGTACATTTAAATAATTATATCAAAAAATTCTACTGATACTGCATTTGGTTCAAAAGTTCCAGAAACACATTTCTATGCTTTCTATGTCAAAATATTTTGAGAATGTGAATTTTCCCTGGCCCCTTGCTTAAACTGAATCAAAATAGGGTAATAGAGGGTCATAGTTTAAAAGTTTTCAACACTTTTTTTAAATCATCATGGGTATTACAAAGGCACTGTACCATCTAATGGATTTTAAAACACATTTATATACTTGAATATGAATCTAATGTCTCTGTCCATCTTCAGCATACCTATGATTAGAGTTTACACAATTTCAGATACAGTTTATGTGGAAGACTATTTTGACCCACTCATGTGAACTCAGAATGAAGTTTGGTAAGTGAGAACAGCATGACAAAAATGAATGGAAACCTCTCTTCTTTCTGCTTCTGTTTTTCTTCTGATTCAGTAAGAGCTGAATAAGCCGCTAATACAGAAACTCAGAACAACTCTTTGAGCTTTGAGACATTAGTTTTACATCTTCTTGTTTCTCTGTTTTTTACCCTGCTCTATTTCCAGATGGTATTAAATAAAATTCAGGGGAATGGTCCTGGTATTTTTGAGAATGTTTACTTTATTTCAAAAATGTCCATAACTGAGCATGTCTAGGACCAAAAACATCGCATTTTTGTGGGAAGAAAGATGTTTTGTAGCTTATGATGTTAGGATTAAAAAGTACAAGACTCAATTGTATAAAGTCTCCAATTATGCTTCTACTCAGCAGAATCCTTGCAAGAAGATATATGCAAACTAGAAGAGGAATTTCATCTTTAACTCATTAGTTTTCCATGGAGAAACCACATGGCTGGACATTAAAGCACAGCTCTATCATTCAGTACAGTCTGTGCTTTCATTTTTTCTGAACTAGAGCAGACAGCAAACTTTATTCTATGTGTGCTCTGATTTTAATAACATAATGAAAAGAACTTAAAATTAATTTAAGTCAATAGGAAAAAATTAGAGGCCCCAATCAGGTTCCAAATATTGTATTTTGGGTTTTTTAACTTTTCTCACAGGCAGTTTTTCTTTACTCTGCCATGAATAGTGTCACTAAACAAAGTATTTTCTTCACTGCAATCAAGAATGAAAAAAAACCACCTTATAAGGGTATAGTGAGAAGCAGTAAAACTTTTAATTACAAGTTGTTTGGGCATTTACTATTTTTTCTATATTGAAATGTTGTCACAAAGCCTCTTTCCTGTAAAATCCATCCATGTATGACTAGTTGAGCACACAAACTGTGTGAATAGAAGTGTTTCAAGTTTGACTATCTGACCTCTGTTAAGGTGACCTATGGACTTAGTAATTTCAGAAAATACTTCAAAATCTTTCAGAATACCATGGCCTACATACGGTGGGTTTTTCTCTCACCTAATATATATCCATTCTCACAATCGAACATGACCTATTGTCCTTTCGTGTGGCAGAACTTGTTTGTTGGGTTTGGATTTTTTTAGCATAAAAAACTTTGTTCTCCTCAAGGTGTTCTTACTCAAGATCCCATCTACAGTTGTACTTGAGCTACTGTCATTACTAGTTTGCAATACAACAGTACCCTAGAGCATCTTCCGTATGGTTAATAGTACCAGTCTGACATGTAATTTCATGAAATCCTGTGCTAGCTGTATTAGTCATTTCAGCATGCTATCATTCTCATGGTAAAGGATGGGACTCAGGCAATCCTGCTAAACCCACATCATCAAGGCAAATATCTCAAACAGTATGTCAAAGTTTTCCCACATAGAAAAATAAATTTCAGTAGTAGGAAAGAAACTTACTCTGAAAGGTTTTGAGGTGAACAGTTGTTTGCATTTAAGGATATTAATATTTTTTTCAGTTCTATATATTCAATTATTTCTTTAAAAAAAGAGTGAAGAAGAAAATAAGTTTAGTGGGTCATATAGAGAAAATACATTTAACTTGGACTTTGGAAAGATCTTTTTGACTACTGGCTTTCTCTGGTCTGTGTATGTCCTTGGACATACTGGGGGAAGTGCAGAAGAGACATCCTCCAGCTCCTCATCAGCCAGAATTCCTCTAGACAGAAAGCATCTGTCATCTAAGCAGTGAAATACTGCTCACTTGAAACTCCATATTTGCTCCCTGATGGGATGAGTAAACCTGGGAGACAGAGGGCAGGAAGGCTAAGCCTGTGCGTGTAAACTGTGAGCCATGCACAGCTTCTACTGTGGGAACACTCTCCTGGTGTGTGTGTTTATTTTATTTGTTCTTCTGTTTGCATTTTAAATCAGATTCACTTCCTAGAATGCCAACAAACTCAGCCTAATGCTCATGCCAACGAAATGCATCTGTGCCAAGAACATATGAAAGGGCACTAGAACATATACTTGTATCCAGTCAACAGATGTACAGAGAGGGAGCTGAAAATCCAACTTGGAGAACAGTACAGTTGTGAACAAAAGTGCTGATTCATTGCACTGCCAGTAAGGCAACAGTGAGAAAGCCAACCAACATGCATTCAGGTTCTACTGTTATCACCACTGCTTGCCCACAAATGCTAACCAAAGGTGCTGATCCTGGCAGGTTTGTTGCAGTTACTGTTTAAATAAGCATCTTGCGTGCTGTAGCAAAATATAATTTTGCATTGCCACAAGAAATATATTTAAATCTTTCTTTATAGTGAACAAATGTAGAGATATAGTATATAGATATAGGACATTGCAGTGGCAGTGACATCAGTGCTGTCACTGGGCCTCAGCTCCAGCATAGGACCACAGATCTGACCTCAGTCAGCCAGCTTAGGAAAGCAGGAGAAAATCTTGCATCTATATGCATCTCTCATCACTGTATAGTCATCCAGATATAATATGCCTCCTGTGTGTACACCAGTGAATAAGAAATAACTGAGACCTGCATGGTAATGAAACTGTTAACCCTCAGAACTTCTCTGTGGCATTCACAAATCCTTTTGGGATTTTGTTGACAAATTATCAACACACCGGTAACCTCCTCAAACCCATGTTTATTGAAACATGGAGGAAAATGACATAATGCCAAAGAAATGCTTTTCAAACATCAGAGAAGGTGTTAAAATATTTTTTTTTTTAATTAAATAAATAAAAAGGAACAGTTTACATGAACAGCTCTTGAAAACAGCTCTCTTTCTGACCAAACTATTACTATAGCTTCCTACTTAGATATTTTCCTTTCTGGTGTTCCCAGGGTGTTTTGCAAGTCCTCTCCTTTGAGTCAGTGAGCTTGTCCTGGCATGCCTCCCCTGGCTGGCCATGCACCTCTGGGCACTCAAGTCAAAAAACATATCAGGGTGAGGTTTTTTTTAACACGAGTATGAAGAGTTGTGTCCTATTAAAAGGGAAACCAATGTAACTAATGCCTCCTAATTACATCTCAAAGCCTTCTTTAGCCTTCTGAACCAATCAAAGCCCCAGTAATATCCATCCCATTAGATAGAACCCAGGTATCAGTTGTTCATTTGGAAGGTTATTCTTTTCTGTAGGAATCAATTCAAACCTCTACCTTGTCTGCTGAACACAGTTACAGACTATACATCATCCTCTTAAAATGTGCTTTATTGATTCCTCTTCGCATGAAACATGAATTATTGACAAACACAGACCTCCATCAGTTTCCCAAGTACAATTTTTTGTCATTTAAAACACATTTTTGAATCACATTTTGCTGACTATGAAACTAATGAGTCAGAGTATGTGCAGACATGTATATGTGTATGTGTGACTGTATTATGGATGTCTGCCATATTACCTGACAGATCAAATTACTTTTAATTTTCCAACTACTTACACACTTCCTGTTCAGTGCCAAAATGGACATATGCTGTCCCAGTCCTCCCACCTCTGCCAGCTCACTGACAATATTAAGAATGCAAGATAAGTGTTAAAAAAGTCAGGAAATTCCAGCAATTTTAATTCAGTCCCATCTATCCTGTGTATTTTTTGGTGCAAATGAATAACAAAGAGTAATACAGTGAGGCCATTAAACTGGACATTCCCCACCTGCAGTAGTAAAATTTACCAGATTATTTGAGGCAAGTAAAAGTATTCCATTCTAAGTAAAAGGAGCACTACAATAACAGTCATAAAGGCAATGCCACAGGAGCAGAATGTCAGTAGCTTAGTGATGCCAACTGGAAGATTCACCTTTAATGAGAAAAAAAAAATTGAAATTACTACTTATATGCAATGTAGTAGATTGTGCTTTATCCAGATTGAAATTTAGCATTTCAAGTCTATTTAGAATTTCCCTAAAACTCAAAAAAGCAATTAAAAAAAAAGGAAAGAATGAGCATAGTCATTCTGAGATGATGTTTTGAAAGCTCTGCTTTGTTTATTACCGTTTAACCTCCACATTAGAAGCACATTGCCTTTATTGATATGCACAGACAATTCACTCTATTCAAATGTACCTGGACACAATGAAAGAAAAGGGTTTATTTAATGGACTGGCCCAGTATGCATTCTTCAAATGTATGTTCCTTAGTTTTGTTTTCCAGGCCAATAAGATACTATAATTTGGATGTCTTCCAGTATCTGGTTGCTACTATAATCTATTTTTGTTCTAGCACCATCCAGAAAGGCAAAAATGTTTCCTTGCAGCAGCCAAAGGCAATAGACTACAATTCTGTTCAGTGCAGAGAGCAAGTTTGGAAAATTTATAGCTTTAAGAAGACATACGTGTGTATATGTGAAAAGGAGACAGAGGTTAATCTGTATAATTATGAACTATGAAATGTTCTCTAGAGTTGCAGCGAATATTTGCTTTACATCTATTTGTTTTCACTTCTTAAAGCTACATTTTGAAATTCAGATAAGAAAAACTCTGAATCTGAAACCAATACTATGGTATGGACAACATGGTTGTCCAGTTTCACCTAGAATCCTGCAACTGTTATGACATTGATAACAGTAATTAAGTAATTTGATGACATTTTAATTTCATGGTATCAGTAGTATTTATTAGCAATTTTTTTGACACATTTCTTAAACCAAAATATAATGCTGCAATAGGTAAAAGAAAATCAGGACAAGGAAACATGGAAAATGCAAAGCAAGAAAAAAGGACAGTCCTGGAAACAGTAAGAGAAATCAACAGCAGAATAGCAACAGTCACAACACAGATTACAAGATAGTCTTTAGTCTTACTTGGCTGTATAGGAAAACTACCTCAGGCAGCACCCTCTCTTCTGGATTTTGTGGATCCCCTTTTGATGTCCATTTAAACAGCCTCAAGGGAACTTCTGCACCTTGCTAAAGAGATGGGTATATCCATGTGCGGCTGAGCAACCATCAAGTCTACTGTTTCTAGACTATGGACACAGTCAGTTGTAAGAACCCTAAGTGTATCAACAACAGTTAAAAATATAGATGAAATAATTTGCCAGCTGTATTATACCCTAGACAATAAGCACATCATTAACCTGGTACTCATTTTAGTTTGGGTTTGGTTTTAGTTTCAGTCTTCACTGGCTCATCTCTCTTATTAGTCAAAACTATAAATGATAAACCCTAATATGCTAGTTTGCTGATGAAAAAAAAGTAGTTCCTGTAAAATTAAAGTATACTGGAACAAAGGGATAATTCTGATTAATAAAATAGGATAACTGGAGAATAAATGAGATATTTCTGCAATTTTTTTACCTAAAGCATTTATCTCTGTCAGAGCTAGTTTTCCCAGAATATGCACCCACATGGGGAAAATATAAAAAATGTTTCTTGTGGTCACTTAGAATTTGTTAAGATACAGTTTATTTCTAAATGTAGTAAGTAGCCAGAGAAAAAGTATGGCTAAGATGCCCAAAACATGGCAGCCATCTGGGGTCACACTCACCAGTGTTAACACTACAGATACTAAGCAAAAACTGTGATTCGGCATCTCTTGTGAAAGCAAGTCTTAAGCCTTGCATCATCAGTCTTCTGCTCTTCAATATGGCTCTGGGGCTGGGGAAGGCTGTACTCTGACTCTGCCCAGCAAGACTGTGTCTGCAAGTTCCCATAGTGAGAGAAGCCTCACTGTAGCTCCCCATCACTGTCCTCATTTGGGTCCCTTGAGTTGTTCCCATAGCTATGTCACTGATACATCTCTGCCACCTTTTGGAAGATCATCTAAGGTCCCCCTGACCACTCCCTTTCAGTTAGCATTAAAAACCTGACCTCTGAGCATTGTAATCATTTAATGACTCCACCTTGGTGACCTACCTTTCACTGCCCTTCAGCATCCATGCTGGTCTTGCTGCATCAGCTTAATTAGATGAACTTGTACTAATGAAACTGGGTGAGAGGCGCACAGGAAACTCAGCACAGGTCACACCAAGGGTGTGACAGGCAGAAGTGACAGCCATGGCCTACAGCCATGTTAGACTGCACCTCAATAGACTCAAATTCAATTCTTTTCTATATCACAGGGACACTCAGAATCCCATGCTGTTTATCTGGTATGTCTCAGACATTCTCCCACATACTAGGAATATGGCCAAGCTGACAATGGCTGCCTCTGCATTTTTTCCTCTTTCTACTAGTCTTCCATCCCTCTCATGCAATCACAAAATCCATTTTCCTTCAGATAAGGGATGATCAACAATGGGCTGTGTGTTTCAGGATATGCATAACCACCTCCATCTTCTGTGTGACAAGCTGGCACTGACTTAGAAAAGAAACATTCTTGTTTCCATGTTTCCCCACCCTACCCTCTCTCCAACATGTCAGTGGTCAACATCTCCTAGGGAATGGTTATTCCAGTTTCATGGTACAGAGGTTCAGTATTGTTAAGTCCTGTTGCTATCAGTATGGAGACATGCATGGTCATACTCATATTTTGGTGCTGGGCTCCATGCTAGCTGTCGTTATTCTGATAATTACATTGGTAATGTAGAGCTAATAGGTCACCTGTCATAGAGCTCATGCAAGGAGATCTGCTGGCTGGTCTATCCAATGTGTTTGCTACTGGTGATATCTCAGATATGCCGACACCATTCACAAGTAATAGTTTGCCCAGCTGTGCCAAGGCCACTAGTGAAACACACAGTTTAGTTCAGTGACATTTTGGTCCAAATGTCTACAGTATCTAACAAATGTGTCATTTGGGAATGACCTATCTTTTAAAGAGAGTCATGTCCCAAGTTCAGTAGATAGTTTCCTGCACCAGGGCTAGAACATAGGAGGAGACACTTGCAACCTTTTGAGGAATTATTATGGCCTTTCAGACAATGTTGATTCAGAAGACAATACTCTGATTGTGAAACCAAAAATTAATTTGCTCTTAGCCAAAAACAATCATTATTGAGATATACAGTACAAATAAAATTTATTATCCTCAAAGGAGCAGGCCAGTTGGCATAAAGTAAAGCTAAAAAGCCATTCCACATCTAATAGCACTCAAAGCACTGTCTGCCACATTGCAAGATTAAAAGAACAAAAAGAAATAATCCAACTGAAGATTTACATATGAACTGTCCCTTCTCTGGAATAAATCATATTAGTCAGATCCCAAAGTTAGAAGTTATTTCCATAAAGGCTACCCTTGACTAACTGAATAATACTTTTTAACACCACATATGAAAACTGTATAAATTTTAATAAAATGATCAAGACGTTAACTTTTTACAGAGATCTCTAAATTTACCAGACAAGCATTTTCAGATTTTTTATTTGCTTGGAGTTTGTTTGTCTGCTTTTTGTTTGGTTGGTTTTTTTGTTGTTGTTTGTTTGTTTGTTTTCTGAATTATTGTTTTTGTTTGTTATTGTTTTTGTTGTTTCATTTTTGTTTTATGTTTTGTTTTGTTTTTATTTATTTGTTGTTGTTGTTGCTTTGATCTCTACTGTTTTCTCCTAAACTGCTAATTTACTTGTATACTGCCCATTGCACTTAGTTCCTGGATCAATGAAAACTTTGACATTGTGTATTGTCCCATTTAAGAAAAAAAAAAAACAAACAAAAACAATAAGTAGATATACCTCTAAATGTAAATTTATTGACTGCATGGGACTATTATTAAGACTGAAGGGTCCACATGAGGCAGCAGTTTGACACCCTACTGTGCCACACATGCTCTGAAGTGTGAGCAGCAGCAGCTGAGCCTGTGGGACTGGAAAGCAGTGTGGGAATGTTGCTGTGGGTTTCAAACCTTATAAAATAATTAAAGTTCCACTACATTTCCCTTTTAGTCTCAGTATTACACTTCCAAAGTGGAAACACCCACACAACTGTCAAAAGGACTAATGTTCCTTCGTCACTTTTGACTATTCCTCTCAGGGACATTAGGCATCTTAGAGTGAAGTATCTATGGTTCATGCTCTAGAGCTCATATTGTTCTGGCTTTTCTTTATACCAAAACCAAGGTCTTCTCTAACCCTGTTTTCCTGTGCTCAAATGTCTCAGGTGGAGATGTTTGCCATTTGTTGTAATCTTCAGCAAAAGTCTTCTGAATAAGGAGATTCTCCTGTTTTCTTCTAACCAGAATGTATCTGTTCCAGGACACATCAGCCTTCCCCAGATCTGTACTGCATCACATCTTGCTCACTGATTCAACCTCCTATACTTCCTTCCATTCAAAGGTATTTGAGGCAGAGAGTGTCTTTATGTTCACTGTAAACCCTATATATCATCAGTACCACCTTTATAATAAAAAGGAAATCAAAATTTAAACAAGACACCACTCAGTACTTTTCCTCACATGCATCCTCCTCCTAGCATTGGTTAAGTGGTTACACAACACTGCATGCTCTGATGGGGTAATGGAGTGCCTTCATTTCTCCAGTACTTTGCACACAGCATCCCCTTTTCAGCTTCCACTGGCCATACGTCTTCTGATATCCACTCCTACTTTAGGTGGAAAGGATTATTTTCAGCAGCAATTTAGTATACTCTTTCTCTCTCTTTATCTTTCTCTCTTCAGAGGACTGACAGCTGAATCATCCTTTACACTGGGGATAAAAATAATTATGGAAGGGCTAGGAAGCTCCATAAGTTTCAACTTGCATAGTTTCTGTTGGGTTTGCCCATCAAGGGGTGGGGGAGGAAGGACAGGGTGTGGTTTTACCTGTAAGCTAAAAATACAAAAGGCAAACAGCGGTTCCAATAAGTATAAACTATACATTGTACCCAGTGTTATTATTCTGTATTGGTTTACAACCTGCCTTTCATGAGGATATGATAGAGATGACTTCACTTCACCCATCACTAATACCGTGGGAATTGGTAACCATTTTACTGATGGCAAAGATAATTTAGGTCCAGGCAGAAAAGAGAAATTACTTATCCAGCCAGAAAGAATGGGGTTCCTACTACTTCAAGACAAGATTAAAGACTGGAATTGGAATCAAATCTTTGTGGTCAGGGAGAATCTGGACACAGCCATGACTGAAAGGCAAAGAAGCAGACAGCGTGGCCCAGCAGGTGCCAACCAGCCTGCTGGCTTAGGCTGGGCTGCAGACTTGGCAAGAACATCAAGGGCTCAGGAGTAGAAGGAAGACAGAAGTCCAAACCTGGAGTGGGGGCTGTCAGAAGGAGTCTGAGAATCTCTCTAAGAGTGGGACAGGAGGCTGATTTAGAAAGACTGTCTTTGGGTGGAGACTGCAAGAGATGTGTCCATTCAGGGCATGTAATATTCTGTAGTTTCCAGGAATTAGGGAGGGCATTTTCAACTTGGACAATTAGTCCTTGGGAATGTGTGTCTCACTGATGTTAAAACCATTACTGGGTTTTAAAGATAGGCAAGAAATATTTACCTCAATTTGTTTTTAACAGTGTTGTGTAAAAGTCTTTGAGGACTAGGAAAACTTGATATTCTATGAAACAGAAAATATCAGATTAGATTGAATTGACCAAAAATTTTGAAAAAAACCCTAAGCTCACAATTATATTTTTAAGAACTCCACTATATTGCATACTTTGTTAGGAGTTGCCAGTACCAACTTTCAGTTCCATACTTCCCCTGTATTGATTTTTTTTTTAAACATAATATTTTATGGATCTAAAAAAGTGTCAGGAAGATCTTCCTTCTTTAAGGAACCTTATAATTAAACTGAACAAGTAGTCTCATTGTGACAGACCTAAACATTTTTTTTAAATATTAATTTCTGTCTCTTCAATTATTCCAGACTGTTGTCATCAAGATGATCTTTCTTACCTGGTCCTCTGACTATGTCATCTCCCTTTTTATCATCTCTGAGTCACTTAACTCAATCTCTTATTAGTTTCATCTGATGTTCATTATTTCTTGTGATTGTTTTTAAGGTTATAAGCCACATAGTCTCTGCTTGTGCTCTGGACTAATTCCTTTTCACACTTACTCATTACAAGCTTCCCTTCTCCGCTGATGGTTCCAGCTTTTATCTCCAAAATCCCCTTCTCTGCTCACAAATGCTTCCATCATTTCTTCCATTCAACACCTAGCCTGAAAGAGTTCTCATAACATAACTTCGTCAGCCTTCCCCCTTTTTCTTGTTCAAATTTATCTGGAATTCCAATTTCTACATAATCACATAGAAATAATAATATTTCCACAATTAAAAAAGAGTAAGTCTTATGTCAGTACGGCAAGTAAAATAGTGTATTACATTATTATGTGCATTGTGAATCTCTGGCCTGTCCTACCTCTTTCCTATGAGTCCATCAATATTAGAGATTCATGCCCTGTGTACAGACTGTGATATCTTCAGTGCAAATATGAATAATTCATTTTTTCAGGATGCTTTTAGATTGGTACAGGACAACCAACAGTTATAGTGCATTGTATGCAGATATTTCATGCAAACTAATAATTTTAAATCTAAAAATAATTTGTTGTCAATAATGCTGACAGTAAAATCAGTAGATAAATCAAAACCCTCCTCTACAATGTCCTTATGTATTGGAAAATGCATGGTTTTTTAAATTATCAAATGCAAGATAAAAGAAAAAGATAAGTGATTTGGAATTATGTTTATAATCATCTTCCTATTCAGATGTATTAAGCAGGTCAAGTGTGTCATTTTTACATAGACTTTGAAAGCCACATGCTGTTAGAGGACAAAACAAGTGAGTAAGATGTAACCCCAGAGTCCTTTATATCACCATGGGAAAATATAAGCCATCTGCAAAAAGTTCATGAAAAAAATCAGAAAGTAAATAAGAAATAAATTAAATAAAACATTTTTACAATTAAAGGGGTTTCAGAGAGACTTAGGACCCTGACATACTAACAAAAGTTAAAAAAAACCCCAAAACCCAAACAAAACAAAACAAACAAAAACCCCGCCATCAACAACAAAAAAAAACAAACAGACCAAACAAAAACAACACCCACATAACAA
>JANIJG010003899.1:0-23266 GCA_024611175.1 Megaceryle torquata | reverse complement strand
CAAAGGCTCCTGGGTGCAAGAGGGCAAATGGTACAACATTTCATTAATATCCTGATTTTGACATGTTGAGTGCACTGTCAAATAGATATGACATCCATATGAGGAAGACTGAAAAAAATAATAGTTTATCTTTGTAGAATTTTAAAGTACTTTCTATGACAGGATTCTTTAAAGATCTGAAAAAATATTTTACTTAAAGTTATGGGTAAAATCCAGGCTCCATGGAAGTCAGTGTTTAAAAGTTTAGACAATATTTTTTCTAATTCTTATCAAATTGTATAGCAGTCTATTAATATTTGGAATCATGTTGTATTTCTGTTTTCTGAATATTCTACACTTTGGTGCTCACAGTCTTGATTGAAACAGAAGATATAATTGAAGTGTTCATTTGAACATGTATACTACCTTTATATTCAAAATTGTGAAAAAAAAAGTGCATCTTCTGTGCCAATACTTTTGCAAACTGTTGAAAGATAAAATGTATGTAGGATATGTCAGTGCATAGTTGTGGTTTGGGTAAAATATTTTATGAAAGTGTTCTTTTCTTCAAATAAAACATGTTTCAGATTTTAGTTACAGAAAAATAATAGATATGATAAATGGCACCTATTTATAGCTTTTGCTTACACTTGTTCCAGAACATTATATTAAAAAAATATATAATTCTAATTCCTATTTTCTTCTCTGCCATTGTAAATGGATATAATAAGAATTTTAGCTAGGTTTATATATTACTTGTAGAGTGGCCTTTCTTGATGAGCTTCTTAAGCAGCTCTTCTAAAAAAGATTTCATGGAAATAACAAATTTATCTTTGGAAAAACAGAGAAATAGCTTGTATCATCATAATCATCACTATAAAAATTGTCAGAATACTAATTTTATAACTGAGACTTTCTAAAAGAAAAGTTAAAAAAAAAGTTTAATTTGAATAGAAGTTAAATATAGAAGGAAGAAAAACGTAAACATCAGCAATACTATGATATCATTAAAAATAATTATGCACTCATTTAAGATATTTCTTTTGAATGAAGCTTTTTTCTACATATGCAGTTGAATAATGCAGTAAATAGTCTTATTAATTTCACTGAATCGCATAAAGCAAAAAGGATTAATCTCGAAACTTTGAGGTCTGAACTGACCAGTCTAAGCTAATGTTTTAATCAGAATAGCAAGGCTCCACTGCAGCTCCTGCCAAAGAAAGGATTTCCCATAAAAGAACCAGACATAATAAAAGAAAATTACTTTAAATTACCCTGATCTTCTCTCTGACTCATTCTGGGATGCTTTCTAACAAGTCAGGACAAATAGAAAACCCAAATAAATATTTGTTGTCAGATTTAATATCTAGTAGATATTATTTCTACACAAACCGAGATACTTAAGTAACATAGATTTTAATATAATTCTCTGAAGAAGACATCTTTTTCAGACAAGTGGAAGTAAAGGTAATGGTGTAAAATAAAATTAAGCAAGAACATATTAATAATGAGAATTACGGGTTCACATTAAAAACTGGATGATCAGAAAACCCTGGTGATTGCTAAGAAAGGTAATCCTATTGGCCCAGAAAGCAACTCATCTTCTGAAGTTAATCATGTCCCTTAAAAAGTAGTATCTTCCTTGCTAATGAACACTAAAACTTGTAATTTACCAGTTGTCCCTTAGACTTGCAGACAAATGTTTTCAAGTAAGCTTTTATTAACAATATGCATTGCTAAAATATCTCACTGAATTTGTGTTACCATACCCAGAGAACCAAAATTGAAATTTGTTTAAAAATGTAAGCTGGGAGATGTTGAGGCTGTTGAATATGAAAATCTAACTCTGTGGATACAAGCTAGTGCTCTCTTAATGTAAATATCCTGATTTTATACTGAAATAAAGCATGGTATTAAAAGAAAAAAACACAGTTCTTGGTTTTGTTTAGGGTTTTTTAATATATTTTACAATATACCAGGAAAAGAAATAACACAGAAGCTAGACAGTCGAGGAAAACAGCAATGTTATTTTTTGATGCAAGCATGCCAGATTTGGTAAAACATTCCAAAACACCTGACGTTTCCCCCTAAATATTTCAACAGCAAATATCTCTCAGTGTTAGCATTAATGAAATTAGCTTAAGAGCTGAGATGAGCATATTACCCAGTCATTAGATACTTTTTGTACCTGAGACAGTGAGAGAAACATGGGAACAAATCTTGGGAAAGAAAAAAAAAAAAAAAAAGATTCAGGAATGAGACACAGAATACAGCTAAAAGGCTCTGTTAAAATCTCCACTTACAATTCTTAGCCTTTCACAGAGCCTTCAAGGGAAACCTATTATACACACAGTTTAATTGGCTAAAAAGAGTGTTAGGCTATTGGGCCAGTACAGACTTATAATAAACAGTGTGCTTAAAGAGGTCAGCTCGCCCAGTGATGTCTTGAGAGGAGATACTGACTCTGCATTTTTAAGAAGCCATTTATTTGCAGGGAAGCTGATTAAACCAGCCAGGCATTGTATGTCTTCTGCCTCTGGGAAGGATAGCAATAGATTTTTAATAAATGCATAATATTTACTGAACTGTATGAATATTCAGGATCCAAAATGTTTAAATTCTGTTTATCTTTTATAACTGCTTACTAGCCCCAGAGTTTTAAGGTTTGTCAGCATTTCTGATTCACTGGAATGGTGGAGCACAACACTAAATCTAATGACATCCCTCCAGCTATTATTAATTAATAATGATGTATTTTTTTAAAATAACAAATATTGGTGGATAGCCATCTGCATACAGAATTCACTTACATATAGATTTATGCACTGATTGGTATATTTATTAATGGTGTACAACCCAGCACAAAATTCCTTTGAAATGCACCAGTTTTCCCTGATACATGGAGAGCAGGCTGTAATATGCATTGGGATGGCAGCAGCCGGACTGTAGGAAGACAGCCCACCTGCTATAATGGGTGATTCTCTCCAGGGCAAGTAAATACAGTTGTGCCATTCTCCTGTGTTCCTGCTGGAGCTTGATTCTGCCTTGGTGTCATGGTCCCTTTAAGCCTCAGTTTTGTCTAATATTCCTGAAATTAAAGTTTTGGTCATAAGACTAGAGACTGCATTTCATTTTCTGAGGACATCCAGGAGGCCCAACATGTCAGGAGAAAGCAAGGAAGGCTGTGGCTCAGGCTGGGGTCCTGAGAACAGATGAGTTACTACTGGGTGAAACCTACTGCCCTTCCACAAGTATGGGAATATGTGTCTGCAACATCCACCACAGCCATGTGACTGTATACTGGGCTGAGGAAAGGAGGACATTGAACCACTGCTGTGGCAGCTGCTTGCGGTTTGTGTGAGGGTTGACTCAGGAGTGCCATAGCAGGGACCCTCCACTGCCAACCCAGCCAGTGGCCATGAGGAGGTGACCCTGCTGCTTGGTTTGTGGACATCTGGGGGTTTCCAAGCATGGCACAGCAGCATTCCTTTAAGCACTAGAGGAGTGTAACTGATGAAAATGTGGCAATTAGGCTATTTAGGCACTGCAGTATTAAGGAACAGCTGGGCTGGATATTGGAGGTCCTACCTTTTGGAGATGGGCATGGCAGTGAGGGGTCAGAATGATTTTATGATTCTAGGCCCTTGGGGCCTGTCTAAGGTTGCTGTTCTATTAATTATGCAGTTTTTTACAGGTATACAGAAGATGAGAGAGTTTGGCATTTTCTTGCCTGCCCTGCCAGCATTTGTTCTTTGACAAGACCAGCCTTGTGTAAACAGTCTGAGCCCAATGGTATTTGCTTAACATTTTAATTGGGAAATATTTTAAAGGGAGGGAGCTTGAGGTGTCCTTTGTTTTCTGCCTGGTGGTTTCCCATGTTTCTCATGAAAGGGAACAGACTCAGCTCTTTTGTCTATTCTCTGTTTTCTTGTGCTAGCATATTAATAAGACATCAGAAGGCACTTAGCTATTTGTAACAATCCACCATATAGCCATCTTTGTGGTCAGGGCAGGCCTGCTGTCTCTTGCTTTAATCATGCCATAACTGTGAAAGGCATTGCTAAAGCAGACTGTTATATTACCTACAAATCTGTCATTTTCTTAAAAGTTAGAAATAACTGTGTATATTTATCTTAACCATTTTTGGGAAAATGGTGAGAAACCAGTGTTCCATCACAACAAAACTGAGCACAATTCCAACTTTTTTTTTACTTTTTAATACACAATTTTCATCTCAAAGTTGATGTTTAAACACTTGCAAGGGACATCCTCAGATGGAATTGTTATTTTTCTGGATTGCTGTTGCTACTAAGGCAAGCAGACATGCTGCTTATTGAAAGCGGTTTGACTGGGGCGATTGGCCCCTCTGGGAGGTGCTTGGCATGTTCAGAGCAGTGATCCTGACTTCCTGCCGAACCACGTGTAGCTCCACTTCAGCTGGCTGGGTCCACAGGAGAAGGTCCCTTTCAGCACACCTTGTACTAGCTGTTGGCTACAAGCAGCAGAAACTGGGGCTTCAATCTCAGCTGTGTGAGCTCAGTGTCTCCAGCACAGAGCAAGCGGGTGGACACCACTAATTGGACAAGTCCACTGCTGTGCGGGGCTGCCAGCTGGCAGGCACACCACCTCCTCCCCATGTCAGTGTTAAACGCTGTAAGGTTAATTCCCCCAGTGCCAAGCAGGTGTTTTGTAGAAGGCTCAGTTGGGATTTCCTAAGAGCTCAGCAGATCTGCGCTTGGAGTGAGAGTTACAAATGCTGGGATCGTTGCTTGGGTCTGCAGGAAAGGAGTTGTTTTCACTTTCTCACGCTCAGTCTCCCTTGAAGGGGCTGCAAAATCTGTGTTCAAATTCTGCCTCATCCCTAGACAATTCAACCTGGTATGCAAAAGCAGCAAAGACATGGCCTCCTGCTAATTGTACAATTACAAATAGAACTTTTCTTTATCTTAGGCAGAACAATTATATTCTATGGATATCTTTATTGCTTCTGATAAGAGAGACAATGTGTTGCAGGTGGTTTATGATATGCAGGGTTTTACAGAGCACTTAGAACTAAAATCTGGGGAGGGAAAAAATCCTGAGCAGATGTAAATGAATGCAGTTGCACCAAAATCAGCTGGGAATCTATCCCTCTATATCTCTATAGCTCAATCTCTCAGTATCTTTATAACTCACTGTACCTGCATAAATGGCAAACACACTGAAATAAATATATACCTTTGATTTCCAAAAGATAACTTCAATAATCAGAATAAAATCTCAGTAAGCTAAAAATTCAACTGAAGTTAAATAAGAAATTTAAAAAAAAACCTGAGGAATCACTAAAGATTTACTTCTGATTACTGAAGAATTTTTCTGCTATTACTTTACTCCAGGAACTTTTGTTTAACAGCTTAGATAAGAATTGTCTGGAACATTTTTCAGATTCAAATATTTTGGATGATATGTTTTTTCTCAACTTCATGCTTCTTGATTTGTGGGGGGAAACTTAGAGCTAGTTCATAAACAGTTTTGTTGCTCTGTAGAGGGCATCAGAAGTGTGTTTTTCCCATCTAGCCAGTAGGTTAAGGAGATGAGGACTTGCTAGAAACCCATGATGTAGTTTATATGAGAATTTTTATGAAAGTATCTTACTGATTTGCATCCAAAGCTCTTTGTCCCAGTAAATCTTGCAGTTCCAAATCCTGATCCTCCAGTGCCTTGCATTTTGAACCCTATGTTAAATTTTATCTAAGCGTATGCAAAAGTGGTGTACAAGTTACTCATGCTAGTGTAAACAGAGGCCTATATTATACATCCTCATGTATTTGTCTCTTACAAATTTTAATGAATGGATCTGAAGAAGATGTGAAGGAACAAAGAATCAGAACTCTTACTTTACTCCTGATACTCAGCTTTCTCCATCATGACTGTAGCATCATGTTTTGAAACCTCTCATACTGCCAGGCAGAGGAAAACCAACTGCATAACAGCAACAGAAACTACAAGAAGGCCCTTTTGAAAGTCAAAGGGTTTTAACTTAACATGTGCTTAAATGTTGTGTTTAAAGCTAAATGCATTCTTGCAGGCATCACTGAATTCAGAGTCAGGAAATAATGAGACACAATTATTAAAATTAAAACCTCTCTTTCTATTTTAAATAATTTTGTTTCATTGCTTGGTTGGTATGGTTTCAATGATGCACTTGAAAAGCAGTTAACTTTTGAGAGGTGTCTACTTGAAAGGCATATGGAAACTCCCAACATTTTTTTCCTCATATGTTTAAATAGTAACTGTCTTTCCATTTAATATCAAAACCTTTCATTCTGCTGCTCAATGAATAAATGAAAGATACGGATGTTCTTCTTGGATGTCCTTTTCTATTTTATTGCCATGATAATGCAATAGATAATGCTTTTTTTTTTTACTAAACTCAGTTTTGAGAACCTACAGTTCTTCCCTTACATTCTAATTAAAAAGCAAAGGTCATATTAAACTGAGTCTTGCATATCACTTTCTGGGAATGGTAGTTTGAGCAAAGCATGAGTTTATCCTCAGAGTGGAAAGATCCTCCCCACAGAGCACTGAATTGTGGTATCCCAGGTGCTTTGACATGTAAATGGAACACCACAGGCATTAAATAATTGGGTCAGATATCTTGAAGATCTTTATTCTACTGTCAAACACAATTTAGATCAGATAATTTCCAATGTTAAAAGAACTTACTCCTGCTCCCATTAAAATCAAGAGCAAAATTCCCCATCGGTAGCACTCTGGGCAGACTGAAACCTAAAGACATTATTTTGTATTCCATTATTTGCTATTTTCTCACACTTTTTTGAATTGGTAAAATGTTATTCCCATAATATTTTTTAATTCCCTGATTGGTTCTTGAATTTTGCTACTATCTGATTCCTTTAATCTCCTACTTTCCTTTAGTGGCACATTTTGTTGCAGATCCTGTAAACTGTTATCACAAGCAATTGATCCTCTTAATCCTATGCCATATTGGTGGAAATTAGCAATGTCTTTGGAGAAATTAAAGGCAAGATCACAGTGTCCTACATGCTCATAAAGATCACTGCCCTGCGAACATATGATAATGACTTTGTGTATAGAGCAATTTCATTGAGTTCAGAGCTTTGATGCTACCATTTACTTCATGTACTTGAAGCCACTTTGAATACATTGGGTTTCCTCACAGGTCTGTGAATAATAAGGATTGGGGCATAAAATTATTTCTTAAGAAGTAATAAATCAGTGGCATTAAGTATGAGAAGTTTGCTCTTTGCAAATCTCCTTTGAAGTGCAAATGTTTGGGCACCATTTTGTTACTTGCCTGTTTTGTTCTCTCAAGCTCATCTGGTGTGATAACCTTGAGTTTTAGTAGAATGCCTAAAAGTGTGGAAAAGCTCAGCAGAAGCTGAAAATTATTTTCAAGCCATTATGAATACTGACAATCCCATTGATTTTAATCTTTTTATCTTTTTTTTTTTTTTTTTTAACAGACATGCCAAAGCTAGAAAATTTAAAGACCTTATGAAATAAATATATTAACATAAGCAATCAGAAGATGTATGGTAGCAGTATAGATGTAACATCACTTTTCAGGAGCTAGGAGGAAGTATACAATGTATCTCAGACTAAAAAGCAGTTACTTTCTATTTAACATTCATATTAGGGATTAACAGAAAACCTATTTTGGTAAAAAAAAAAAAATCAAATTCTGAGGAAAACCCTTGCATGCAAATTTAACTGCCTGGGTTATGCCTCTCCCTCACTACCATAATTTTGAATAGTAGAATAATTTTCAACAGGTTGAATTAAATATATGATAATAATATCAGGTAATTGTATATGATTTCAGGAGTATGCTGTTAGAAAAACTACAAAAATACATTCTTACCCAAAATATTTTGATGGACTATTCTTATTTTAAAACTGTGATTTTAATTATTTTTTAGCTTTGATCATTAATTTGATTTCTTCAGAAGAATTGCTCAGATAGAAAAATGTAAGGAGAAAATTGTGCCAAAATTATATCGGATTATACTCTCTTCATAATTAACTCAGTTGAAGAATCAGCTCTAAATTTTGCACTAATATAACCGAGCATGAAATGTGCCCCTACATTATTTTCCTCAGAAATTCAAGCACATTTTAGCTTTTAATTTTTACAGCATTTATGGTACTGATAAATACTTGTGCAGACAAGATTCTATGTTCTCTTGTGAAGAAGTGTCAATTTTGCATAAGCTAAAATATGCATGCTAAGTTTTGGAACCATTTATTTTTTCTTTGAATGATACAATGGTCACATTAAATATAGATTGACCCTGGAAGTAGCATGAGCCAGTCATTTTTCTGTGTTGTGGGAACCAGAAGACCTGGGTCTGTTTCCAATTCTGCCACATAATTGTTGTATCACCTTGAACAAAGTTCCTCTAACAAAGTCAAAAGTAAATGTTTGAAGTTGTACATCCAGCTTCATATTCAAGCATCTAAATAGGCAGATATTTATGTTTGAAGGGGTAAAACCATGCAGTGAGTTAGGCTATTTATTTTGATATTTTAATATGAATTTTGGTACATAACGTGAGGCTTTGAAACTTTGGAAACTTGTCCTGAACTTTTTTATGCCATCTGCAAGGGGAATAACAGTTCTTATCTGGTGGGAAGGGGTCATTATAAAACAAGGGACAACCTTTCATGAAGGATATTCATGATACGTCTTCAAATTTTCATAGAACATCTGTGACACATATGAAAAAAATTACTGTTATTATTACTACAAATGAGCATTGCAATGGTGCTCTCTTAGTGAAGGATTTCTATTAGTAGGAGGATGAAGCAGTTCCCCATAAACTAGAAACTGAGTTATCAGAAGAGATCGTGCATGAAATTTTGCTTCGGAAAATGGTTTAGAAATAAGAAAGGATATGAAAGAAGGACGGAGAAGTTGAGCAGTTGTGGGTAGGGACTGAAGAAAAGTAATTATCAGGAGTAGGATCATGACAGAAGGGGGATTCAGAGAAAGATCTATGCATATTTAATCCCTAAAAACATTTAAACCATGAGTGAAAGTAAACCCCACAAGTTCTTGTTTTCCCTTTTCTGTTATAATGAAGTAACAGGCACAACTCTATTAGGCAGACCTTGCAAGGGAGCTATTTCTGGACTAAACAGAAAAATCAAAATCCATCATGAGAGGAAAATCGGAATCTGAGGGAGAGTCCCCTGACAGCCATGGCAACTTCATGTTCCCCTGCCTCTAACCTGAGCTACACTGTGTCACAGAGAGGATACAGCTCTGAAGCATCACAGTACAGAGGAACTGTAATGCAGGCAACTGTTGGAATATGGTTCTAATTTGAAAAATCCCTTTCGTTCTGCATTCAGGCTGCACCAGGATAACAAAGCCATGTGGTTATGCTACTATATCAGGATGAGAACAGATTGAACCTGTTAAACATATGATCGGTCCTTCTGTGAACAGAAAGTGTTGTTCTCCCAGCCCTCAGTTTGATTTCTACACTCCCTATGCCCTGTTCTGCCCTAAACACATGTCAGCCTATGCTTGAGTGCTCATTTCATCACCGGTGTTGTGTGAGCAGCTGTGCTCACATCTGTTGACAATGAAGTGATATGAATTGTCGAGGTGCTGTAGTCCTTTGCTTTTGGTCTGCCTGTAATGAGGACCACAGCCACAATGAATGCTTCTCTAGATCATTTTGTTTGTGAATTAAATGCTGCAGCACTTAAGTTACTGCTGTTTCTGCTCTGCTATGACACTTGTATGTGCCTCTGTGACTGCTTGCTTCCCCTCTTGTGAGGTCATAGCCCTGAATTTACAATCCTATGCTGAATACATTACATTCTTCTACCACAAATCTCAAAAACCCAGATAGTGACAAAGACAGCACTCCACGATACCATGGCAGCTAATTTGTACTCAGCTTTTCTTTTTTCTTTTTTTTTTCCTTACTCCTTGTTACATGTGCTATGTGCTTTTGTCTCCCTCCTTTACTATAGGTGACAGCTATTGGTGCTCTTCAACTGTTGGTACTACTATTGTCAGAGGTACCTTTCTAGGATCTAAAGTGAACCTTGAATGTTAAAGTGCCTTTGCCTCTCTGCCATCTCCCCCACCATACACTCAAACACACACCTGTTTCCTATCTTGGATATCATTCAAGAATCGAACAGTATGAATAACTCATACTCTCTCTGCAGCAGAACTAAACTGAATAATTTATAAATTGCTTATTGGACTGCTTTATTCATAAGTGGGTGTGGTGTGTCTGACAAAGGAGGTGTTCAACCAATGCTAAGCCAAGGTGAATCACAGATGTGATTTTGAAAGTGATAGGATTGTGGTCATTTTTGTCTCCTTATCCATTTATTTTCCAGATTTGCGACATACAACTCTTTGAGTATCAGGAAGCTGAACTAGGTAATACGTTTGTTAAGAAGTGAGACCTGTTTTCCTAAGCAAGATGGTCATCTGCATTTTGCACCAAAGACAATACCTATTGTGGGTATTACATAAATAATTATTTTTGCACATACATACCCATCCCTCATCAGATACTTACCTCTTGCATCTGTGCCTATTTTCTGAATCTTAGCCACAACCTGATAAGAACCTTTCGTTTATTGTACTTTAATTGCTGTTCCACTGTGTTCTTGACTTCTTTCTTCCAGCAGTGGGAACCTCGTCTATGGCTGTGTTCTTATAGACAGTAAATCTAATCGATGAAATATTAACTGGTAAGCACATTATTTTATCATTGGCTTTCAAAGAAACATGCTACACCACTTCAAGGTGATGGGGCCTGGGAACACCTCTGTGATCTGTGTTAGCACAGCACCTGGTGTAACAGGGTCTGGCTTTCCCAGGTGTTACCATAGCAAAAATGAACAAGTGATGGTGGTGAAATGATACCACTGAAAACTCCAACTGCCAGTGATCAGAACTGAAACTAACTCCAAATCTCACTGACAAAGAAAAGCCTGGAGTTACAATGTGTAGTAAGTGAATAGCAGAGAGTCAAGCTCTTAATTTGTAGTGCATGAACAATGAAAATTTGATTAAATAAAAACTCCTGCTACTAGGTTTTGGCTTTAAAATGATTGCTCCAAAGGGTTAGGGTAGACAGGGTAGTTCATAATTAGTATACTAGAAAAATAATGCAAATAAATAAACAACTTTCTCAAAGGCAAAAATCCCAGCATCACATAACTGATGCTTAGGAATGACTGCTGGCTTGAAAGGTCTTTGCAAAGTTTCATATTCATTATCCTTGAGGCAAAGAGAATTAAAATAAAGCAGAAAAGAGAGCCTCAAGAAGAATTCAGTGCAGACAGCACAGACTCAATTTCCATTTAAAGTAATGGTGTGAGATTGTTCACACCATTACTCCCAACTCCAATAAGTTCATTGTGTCCGCATTAGTGCCTAGAAGCTGCACACACAAAAGGAGAAACTAAGGTTTCTCTTCCTGCCCCATCTCATTTGGATAATGGAGTTCAGTATGATGGGAGTTTTCATGTCATGGATGAGCAACCTAAGTGATAGAGAAATTAAAAGTTGTCAGCAGCCAAAGGCATATGTTGGACTGACACAGCATCACCACACTAAGCCAGAAACACTTAAGGAAGGTAAAAATCCTACTTCTGAGACATACAGGTCCTGCAGACATAGGCTGACAGTGGAAAAAAAATATTTCTTTTATGCATTTGCTGCTATAAGTCATCTACGGAGGTTAGAACACCACCTACTTAAGGAAGATTTAAAGGGAAAAGAAAACCCAGACTGTCAACAGAGTATCTCATATAAGTTTTAACTGGTTCTTCTCTGCTTAAACCAAATAATGGCCTATATAAACAGAGCGAGATATATAAACATCCTATATGTAGTACATTCAGTTGAATAAACAGTTTGCATACTAATGTAAACAGCTTAGGTGTTTTAATGTGCTGGTGCTATAGCAAGTTCTTAGTTACTGACTTCAGAACTCAAAAGGGAATGTGTATATTCAGGCTTTTCAATAAAAAATGAATATACTCAGGGACTGTGAATATTTTCTGCCTTGATCTTACAAACTCTTTTCTTAGTGCTATCAGTCAGTTTCACAGGGTTGTACTTAGATTGGTAAAAGCCTTTATTTTTTGCAATAGGACGTGACTGGAAATAGTGGTACTGTGTGTTTTTCCCGCACATTGCAAATAAAGACACAGATACTTAAGACAGAGACAATGTAATTCCCTGCTTTCTCAGAAAATGAAAAAAAATAAATGCCCCATGAGATATTTGAAATTTACCCAAAAAGGAAGAAAAAATTTGGTAGATTTAATCTGGTAATTTAGTCTTTGGTGTTACACATCAACTGTGGCTGTGTCTACAGAGTTTCATCACTTACTGCCTTTAAACTCTGCTGTTTAAACCTTGCTGTATGACTGGTTACATTAAATACATTCTCTTCTTTATGTGCAGTAAGAAGGGAATCTCAGAAAAGGCTTTCCCAAGTCTGTCATCAGCTAAATTAGGAAAGGAAAATTGATTCCTAGGAGGCATATTACAAAAGCTATGGGTTCTTTTAAGAAAGTCAGCATTCAGAGCAGAGCTCATAAGCACAGTCAACAGGATTTTTTAAAAAAGCCAGGGGCAGGGGTAAGACATGATGCTGCAACATTTATTTCTCTCTTAATTACAGGTGTCATTGTCTCTGCCATCTGGCCTGCTTCATGACAAAGTCTCAACAGCCAGAGAGTGCAGAAATAAATAGACAATTAGTAAAATGCATTGACTGCATAAGCTCCTGAGTAAGCAATTGTTACCAGCATTAAAGCAGTTTCCCCATCCACAGATCCTAGTGTAATTTCTTCAATTGCTCTGTTAACATGTAGGACTAGAATTTCCCTTCTGTCAGAGAGGGAACCAAATGGGGAGCTCAGGAGGACTAGTCAAGTCATCAAGAAGAGTTCAAGCTCATACTAACAGAAAGATTGTCACTCTTTCTGGTGCACAAGTAATCTTTACAAGTGGTTTCAGGAATTGATGTATAGTTAATTTATTCTCAGCTCACATATGCATACAATGCAGTAAATCTGCATAATATCACTACTTTGTAGCTGGTACTGGAGTAGAAAACTATTGTGTGCTAAACATTCAGTTCTATATTCACTCTGGCAAGTTTTGGGGTCCAAACTGTGGAGCCTCCATTAGGAATTTAATTCCCTGGTCTCTCTCTAGAGCAGATGAAGTGTATCAGGTGACGCACTAGAGGGATTCAGTTCAAATATAACATGAATTGCCTCCAGAAATGACTACCTATGAACTCTGACCTCTGAGTTAGATCCCAAAAGCTTATAGGGCAGACCCAGACAACCTGCTTGTACAGCTGATGCTGTCTGTATCCACAGGTAGCTCACTGAAACATGGGGAGGAAACCAGAGATAAGACTCATATATCCCCAGGTAGAGGTGTCTGGCCACCCATTTATGAAATATATCCTGACAAGACCCCATGTTCTGCAAATCATCTGGACTTCACTGTCTATCCCTATAGTGCCATGAGCAAAATTGGTTCAGTGGGAATCCAGGATAAATAGAGTATTTCAGACAAGATTCTTATCACCTCCAAGCTGCACACTGAACTATAGGAAAGCTACTCTGACTGCTAAGCAACAGAATAATGCTGGCAACTTAGTTGTGCCTGATATGGGACTAACAGTCTTCAGTTTGATCCTCTCATGAGCTCATTTCTGGTTTCATCAAAACTTTGTTGGCTCATGTTTTCCCTTGCTATGATAAAGGATATCATCTGTTTTCACATATGTTCATGAAACTTCCATTGCCATCACTGGGAGTTGTACATGAAAACTGGACACAAGAGCTTGGGCTTTAAAAGTTTATGGTGGCCTGAGGAGTTGTTATTATATGTTTTGCTTGGTTTCATCTATGATTATCTTGGGATACAGCTGCTAAATCAAACAACAAACACACTTCATGAACCAGAACTATTCATGAGACACTACCTATACAAATAAACATTCCCTTGGGGAAAATATATGGAATTTATGCAATGTTCATGCTTTTGCTTTCTATTACTGATGTTTTTTCTTGCATATTCAGTGAATTTTTCCATCATGGAACTTATTCATGAAAATATTAAAGCAGAAATAAAGCATGAGATAGGGGAAGATGAAAATATCCGGAAATACATAAGACTATTGATAAACCATATAAGAAACAGTTGCACAATTGATGACAAGAAATCAGAAATCACTTAGACATATCTCCTCCTATTCTGACTAAAAAAGGATTGATTAAACCTGACAGAGAATATCAAGAACATTATACCATTTTCGTCTTAAAAGGAGCAATTTGTTTTATGGAAAATAATTGGAAAAAAAACCAAAACCCCAAAAAACAAACCAAAAACCTCATTAGTCCTGATAATAGATTAAAAGCTGCATCATATCACAAAAACGCTATCAATCCAGTGTACAGCAGTATGGCAGTGGCAATCACAGATGAGAAATGTGACACTGAAAATCCCTCTGTGTAGATTTATGATCCCAGAATTTCCTAGCGTAAGTTGATGCCAAATGCTATAATTTCGTGGGGGGTGGGGGTTGTGGGGGGTGCTGTAGGAGAATTAAAATTCTCTGTAGTCAACTATCACAAGATTCAAAAGCAAATGGCAGATTTCAGATGCCTTCTGAGCCTGCCCATAAGCCCTATCATGATTTACACTGTCATGATACAGTAAAGATAACTGAGTAAAGACTAATATGTTTGTAGACATCAGAACAGGAATAAAACTAATAAGAAGCAATGGCTGGACTATAACACCAGTGGCTAGAAGTGACTCACAGTACAAGCAAAACGCATAGTTATAATTGATTAGTCACCGAAACAAGTTAATGAGGGAAGACATCTATATGCCTGCATTATTACAGTCAGTGCATTTCATCCGTGTTAGTGTCTTCCACTTGATACCTTCCTGGAACATATACTTTAAGTAAAAAGAAGATGCTGGCTATATACAACTGTGACAGGGTGAAAATCTAACATTTTGAGATGTATTATAGGCTTTTAATTGATAAACTAGTCCATGGTTTTTTCGGAGTTTTTTTGTTTTGATTTTGTTGTTTTGTTTGCTTCTTTTTTTTTTTTTTTTTGTAAGAAAAATGTTTTGTCCTTGTGAAAAACTATTGGAGGAGTCTTCTTTGATGATTTTTTTTTTCTCTTTAATGTATAGATATAGGTAATGAAATATCATAGCCTGAATTATAGATTAGCTATCCCCGTGTTATCTGTAATTTCATGATTATGATTAAATAGACAAGATTACAAAAAATCACAAAAATTTTGATATTAATAAGTTTGCTTTTTCTGCTCATGTTGTATTGTTTGGAATAGCCATGTATGCTGAAGAGTATTCTCTATGCGTGGCTTTTGTTTCTAGTAACACTCATCATGGCCTGTAAATAAGTATAGGACAAGAGAATGGGCTACAACAGAAGTGGAGAGCTGTTAAATAGTGATGGATGGATAGCTGAAGCTAGAAGAACCATTGTGGGCATCCAGGCTGCCTCCTCAATAACACAAGCTCTTGGTCTAAGAAATTGCTACAGCAAATTAATTTCTCTTAGAGCTACAGTATCTTTTTGAACTATGTTGATTTTGCATTGAAAGATCTGATGTGACAAAAAAATCTGCCACAACTTCAGGCCAGCTCTCCATGCTTAATTACCCACACCATTAAGAAATTAAATAAAGGAGCTGTGATTTTTTTTTTTTTTTTTTTTTTTTTTTTTAATTTATCTGCCTTCAGCTTGCAGCCACTGTACTTCATTATGGCTTTGTCTGGACAGCAGAAAATCCTGCTATCATTAAAGATATTGTAGGCTATCATCACAATATTTATCATTTATGGTAAATCTATGGTAAAAACTGTCTCCAGCGTCTCCCTGAGGAGTAACATAACTGTAGCTGTCATGACAGAGGAACTGGAGCCTCCCTGGAGCCACTGAACAAGAAAAACTGCAGTGCCCAGGGGTGGCACAAGAGGAAGCAGAGCAAGGAGAACAGCATGATAAGCTCAGTCACAGGTGAAACAGGAGAGGACATCCCATCAAACCGAGAACGCTGCATAAGTAGAAAATGGAAAAGTGAGAGAAGCTCGCACATAGCTGCACATGTTATGATACATATACAAATGTCTGGAAAAGTTATGAACTGGATTATGCCAACATTGCAAATAAACTGGAAATGGAATGGAATACTTTGACAAATACATAAGTAAAATATTGCATATCATCAATATCTTTACTTGACTTTGAATTGCTGAAAGAGTAGTTGTCATTATAGCATTCATATATATGAATATATATGTACATATAGTCCATATATGTACATATAGTACATATGAACATATGTACACTGTATGTACATATAGTGCATATATATATACATATATATGCAGTATGGCACATATACCTCCTTCTGCATTTGCATTTTAAAAGAGTTGATTCCTAGTTCCCATATTCCTGACACATTCACACCCTGGAGGAATCAGTAGATTGCACAAGGTGTAAAAGTCAACCCAGACTCCTGCCTTCAACCCCTTTAATGTTTACTGAAGTGTGTGCGCACACCCTGATGCTTATCACAGTATCTCCCAGTGTGGTTTAAGATCTGGTTGATTCTGTTATGTTAAAAGGGAAGGAATAAAGAAGTCTGTAACCAGAAGCATTTGAATATAATGTATATGTCCAGGTTAGAAGCAGACGTAGATATTATACAACTTATATCTTTCAGTAAATAAGGCTATTAGCATTTCTTTGTTTTTCATACACAGGTCAATTAAAGTATACTCCTACTGAGAATGATATAATACAATTTCAGTGTTAATTCATTCTCATCCTCCCTCATCATAAACCTTTCTTGCACAACCAAATTGACTCCAGGCTGTTCAGCCCTGAATACACATCTTGAATTTCATTACAGTTTTCAGTCTAGAGATCATCCAAGCTGTGAAAGAAGATATTTAATAAAAAGTTCAGTACATTCATGGTTCCAGGAGTTGAGACACTAAAAATTCATCTTAGAACTATATCATCAGACCATTCCAAGAGAATATTTGTTTAATTTTGATATGAAATGCTCTTATCAGACTCAGAGGAGAGGAAAAGCAAACCAGGTCTCAGTTGTGACTGGATAATAAGATAAAGGAATAATTTATAATATGAAAGGTTTTGCACACATGAACAAAACCTTCCATTCTTGACAGTGTCAGATGGAAAACTAATCTTCGCATGCTGCACCAATATTATTCTCACTTCCTTTAACTTCAATCTACAACCCGAACAGATGTAAAAAAATCCAAACCAACTCAAAACAAATCAATGGTTTCTGTGAGAGTGGAGGATGTTTAATATCTCCCTAGAGATCATCAGCACCACTTAAGACTGGCTGCTATGTTACTACGCATCCCACAGTGTAATAGAGGAAACTTAACCTTAATAATTAAATTATTGTAAGACTCAATGAGCTCAGTCTAAAATGTCTGCTTCATACAGAAAAAAAAACAAAACAAAACAAAAAGGCATTATTTTAGTGGATGACTGCTGTTTTTTATCTTAAGGAGATGGCTTAATATACAGCACATTACTATTATTATCATCTTAATGCAACATAAACAAAGAGAAAAGGAAATGATGGAACAAGTAATAATACAATATATTTCCAGGGAATGCTAAACTCCTGAAGCTCTGGGTATGAAATGCAGTGCTTGGTGCAATATAAAAGGGTAAACTAGAGGGCAGACTTTACTCGAACTGTTTTTTTTGTTTGGGTTTTTTTTGTTTTTTTTTTTTTTTACCATTACACTACTTTTCATGTCCACAGCCTATTCTGTTGTAGTGTTTGGTAAAAAAGAGAAACCCAGTAGCTTTCCAGTCTCCAGAGCCATTGCAATGTAACTTCAAAAAAGGATTGTACTGACCTGAAGGCACAAGTCTCTGGAGATAGTTACTTTATCACTTCATAAATATACACTTTGATTGCAATATCTATTTACTGCTCCCACCAGTAGAAAGATGGATTTATTGTAACAAGGCTAAATATACTTCTGGCTTGAGGAAATAAAATGATTATATTTCATTCAGAACACCATTTGGACCCCTTTCCTAGGCCCTGCTACATTCTGGTCACAGAAAAGATGGAATTAAAATAACTAGTAATCAACAGTACAACAGTGTGTTGGATTTTTAGTTGTGTCCACTCAACACATCTTTTTCTTTCTCTGTTATTACCACTAAAAATGCTTCTGCACTAGCCCCGTCAGCAGTTTGGATTTATGCTGTCTCTAAGGTCCCATTCAGAGTGTGGCTACTGTCAGCGGCACTTGGTGTCCCTGGGTTATCCCCTGCCTTTCTCCTGCAGAAGGTCCCTGTGTCCATGGTGGTATCACCCTACTGTGGGAGTCAAAGCAGATAAATTAACAAAGTCTATCTCTCACTAACTATTTCAATTATCTTTAGGGAGATTTTTGCTGGGAGACCTTAGGCAGCTCAAAGATAGGAATTTTAGACTGGCAAAGTAAATTTAATAAGTATCAGACTTTTTTAAAACTGCCGTGCTGCAGCTGATGTCCAGGGATGGAAAATAGGAGTTTCTGTGTTCATCTGTGTCTGTCATAACAACCCCAAGAGTGTGGATTGTCCAAGTTAAGTCAGGTGTCTGGGTTATTGCAGTCACTCCAGTGATTCAAGGCATCCAGGTCCTGCAGGTCTTGCAGGCACGTGGCTTGTCTGAGTTGTCAGGAGTTCTTTCTTTCTTTGAGGATCCCTGGTCACCTCAGTCATGCAAGGGATGCAATCGCCTGCAGCAACCCTGTCATGTCAGTCACCTCAATTACTCACCTCAGCCTGTTGTGGTTTACAGGAAAGTGCAGCATAAATACCATGGAAGGGATGGAACCTGTTTTGAAAAGGTTGTGTACAAAAACACTCTTCAGAGCTTACATGTTTTGATTTATCTCTGTATTTCTGAAAATATGAAACTTCAATATATCTAACTGGAGCAGTTATTCACAATCTTTTTTACTAAAACTAAAAACTATCAAAATTGCTTTCCTAGTAATAAATTAAACCAAATAAATTCAATTGACCCATTAATTACCAGGTCAGCAAATACTTGGCATTAAAGTTTCATTTCAAATATCCATGTCTATCAAAGCTTCCTATTTGGATTTAAGGTAGGAAGTAGTGTGTGACTGACCATACTTGTAGGCACTATTGTTAGTGCTTTGTAAAATGTTAATTTCGTTAAAACAAATCAACTGATTTGCAGAGGTACACTGCATGATAACCTGGAAAAAAAGGTGGAATTACAAATATTTTTTACAGACACATTAGAAGAGCAATATAAATAATAAATACCATTGACATTAACAATAGAATAATATACAATATATTATATATAACAGTATAACAATATATTACATACATAACAATATAATAATAAAATTACATAACAATAATCATAATCATAATCATAGCTATGGGAACTAGTTCTAGAAGTTTCAAAAAAGCAACTACTTCTTTAGGTGTCTCAGTCCATTCTTTATTTTATTTTGAATCATATTTCCAGTATCAAGGAAGAATTTTATATTTTTTATTATTAATTATTCATGCAATTTTAGTAAATCCCAATCACAAGCCAGGTTGCAGTGTTTACCTTTACTGTCTGTGACATCTTTCTGTTCCTGAGCTGCTGTTTAATATGCCTTTTGTTTTTCTTGCTTTACTGTGCTCTGGCCTCTAACCTAGCCTGGTGAAATACAATTTACTGGATAACATTTGGAGTATCTTTAACATAAGTGTAATGTGCATCTTGAATTCCAAAATAGCGTAGGCTGCACTTAAGTACTTAATCCAGTATATGCACAGGCATTCAGTATGGTACTGTGAAACACAGTGAAGGTTGAAAACAGTGTTGCTTCACAAAATTAAATGTAATAATTGCAGGTAGAAAATTATCCATAGACTCTGAATTCTCTGAGACCTCCTACTATTAAGAAGAACATTGCTGCGGTAGTATGCTGTAACTACTGTTGAGAAGTCATTTTACCTCCAAGTTATGGGAAATATGAAAACAAGAACTTCAGCCAACTAAAATAATTATGATTATCTTATTCCAAGTCGAATTTCCAATCCTGTGTTATTGAAGTAAATGGGATTTCTGCCATCAAATCTGAAGGAGACTGGGACTGGGCCCTGTATTTTTCAGTGGGTCAGAATACTGACATATATCCCATATAATGTTATTGACCATTCCTTAGACTTCTTAATGTTACTTCTGTGTTGATTTTCTCCTGGTGTTATTGGCTACAACTGCTTTTAAAACCATGGCAACTCTCTTGGAAATCTTCACACCTTTCATTATTGTCCTTCTTAGCTCTAATATTATTTCACAGAGAAGGCAAATGCTAGAAAGACAAAAGGAGAACTGAGACCCCTGTTTCTCCATGTTCAAAGCTAGCTCATGATTATTCTCCTTTGGAATATGTGCTCTTTCAGAATTTTCACTTCACAATCAAAAATAAAGCTGTGAAAATTGTAAAAATCACATCCTTCTGTTTATCTAGACCTTTGTAAACAGTTAGAGAAAAATTACAAATTATAAATCTTAGTTTATTTATTGCTCAGAGCACAAACTATCAAAATATTCCATATTTCAGACATTTATTGAGCTGTGGAAACTGTAAAACTACCATAATTCTCATTCTGAATTTTTCTTATAAAAACAGATAATATCAATGACAATGAATGGTTAAACAAAATTGAAATTTCACTCAGGGCAAAATTTCTCAACAATTTCCCAAAAGAACAAAGTTTTTTGTCATAGGCCATGACTCAGTCTTTTTACCAGACAATACAATTATTTTGTGGCAAAATCTGATAGGTTGTTGTCCTGAAATGGAGAAAAGCTTGTTTTCTTCAGTGTTTAAAAAAATAAATATGCAAGTTAACCATAAGATTTTTTTTTCTATGCGCAGCAATATTAGGCTGTTTAGCAACAAGTGCGTTGACACAAATCCTATTTATCAGAAATATAGTAGCATATCATCATTTATTACTACTATGGTAGGCAAAAAATAGTGCTTTGGCTGGTCTCTGAATATTGAATAAATTATATAGTGCACATAGTATTATTCATTAAATAATGGTAATGTTATAATTTAATAACAATGCTACTTATTTGTTGCAACAAAAACGAGGTCCTGTATGCATAGCACACAAAAATTCTTTCACCAAACATTTACAGGACAAATTATGCAGAGGCAAAGAGAAGTTAGAAAGCACTGGGAAAATCAAGAGGATCAAGACATTTGTCCCTCTGCTGACACAAGGAGTCTGTGGCAGGGCAGGAGCAGAATCTCTGGTCTTTATTTAGTGCCCTTAAGACTAGACAGTTCTCATTTATATAAATGTTGGTGTAAATTAAGATTTCCTCAAAAACACAACTGTGTATTACAGTGTGCTTTATGCCACAAATGCATAACCACTGGGGAGTGATGAGTACAAAGAAGAATAATGGCTGCAACTGTTTCTCACCCTTCTTGAAATAAAGAAATCCAGATAAGCCTCTGATGGTTCATGTGGTTCATAGAGTGCTGCAAATCACAACACTATAGCAGATGAAGCACAGCCTTTTCCCTGAATTTGCAGTCTTCACTAAGTCCTTAAATCTCCATTATTATTGAACAAATTAAGGACCTTATGCTTTCTGAGAAGAAAGAATATAGCTTCTTCCAAAGTACTCTATTGAAAAGACAAAGGAATATAAGACAGTGTGTAGTGTGCAGTTTTACACGATATTCTCAAAGGAATCTTCCCACACAGAGATCTTAACATCATGCAGCTACTATTTAAACTAGAGAAACTCCACTGAGGTCAGTAGACTAGCCCAGATAAAACAACAATGCAATTACTGTGTTAATCTACAGCACTTTCTCTCAACCCAATGAGGTTCCTATGGCAGAGAGCTGAGGGAAGTGAAGATGTCATTGTGTACTCTAGTCCTGACTATATCTGTATGATATTTGCTGTAAATAGGGCTTGTGGCTTTGGGTCTTGTGTTAGTCAATGATCCTTTTAGCATTCCTATGGGTTGTATTTTGAAACCAAGAGCAAGTGGTTCCTACTTGCTGGTTTAAAACATAAGTAATTATGCCATACACTTGTTTATGATCTTCACAAAACAATATTTATATATATATAAAAATTATATATACATACATGAATATAATCTTTTACACATACATATATATACACATATACATAGATCATGAACACCTACAAAAAATCAGTTTTGCTCCCATTAAGCCCCATAGAAACAGCATCAGACCTTGTAGAAAGCATAGCCACCTACATTCTTTATGCAGTGGCTGCAAGCACACTATGATCTTGAGCTTTGTTTGGGGGCTTTTAATGATGATCGGCACTTAATGTCTTTGAAAAGCCATTCTACCTGTTTGATAAAACACACCGTAAAAACAAGTCTGGATAATTGTTGCTGTGAATTCAACTTTATGCTTGCTCTAGTAAAAATCTGTCACAACAGTTGTGGATTTAATTAAATATGCTGCTCAGTGAAGCATCTGTTTAAAACATTAATGAATGGCAGCTCCTCTGAGACCTCTGTAAGTAAGGATTTTTGACTCCATAACACAACCCTAAAAAGTGTTTTGGGAGTTACAACTAGTTGATCCTTTGATTTGAGAAGATTTTTCACCATTAAAAGTTACTTGTTTCAATCTGTGTTAATTGATTCTAAGCTATACAATAAAAATAAATTTAAAACAATAAAGGATCCAAATTATTATAATTTACACTGATATTAATGGAGAAGTACTCCAAAAAGTTGGAAAGATGTAGTGCAAATGTACGTTTTTCTCTAACTATCCTTACATAGCCCCCAGTATGTATATATTTCAGGGGTAGACCTGACTTCCTAGATCACATCCTCAAAATTGCCTATACTGAAGTCAGAGTTATTTCACCAGTATAAAATTACGGTGAGGAAGGTGAAAATTATTCTCCCAACACCTCCATAACATGACACAAATGTAGCAGTATTATGAAAGAACTTCAGGAGTTTTACATCAATACATCAGGTCAGTTCAAATCCAAAACAGTTCCCAAATCATGTCATTATTACTACGCTTTTGATCAGTAGTGTGTATTTTGACATTAAAAAACAAAACAAAACAAAACAAAACAAAACAAAA
>JANIJG010003898.1:0-18913 GCA_024611175.1 Megaceryle torquata | reverse complement strand
GTCTGGGTTGGAAGGGACCTCTAGAGTCATCCAGTCCAACCCCCCTGCTGAGAGCAGGGACATCCTCAACTAGAGCAAGTTGCTCAGAGCCTCGTCAAGCCTCACCTTGAATGTCTCCAGGGATGGGGCCTTAACCACCTCCGTGGGCAACTTGTTCAAGTATTCTAACTTACAAGGATTGTGCTAGATTACAAAAATAAGGCATTACCTTGAGCAAACACTACATAAATTTAGCTTGTCTTTGTAGAATCCTTTCTAAGACGATCTGTATTCAACAGTCAGAATCTCTCCTACATCTCATATAAAAGTATTTACCACCAGATGCACTGCTTTCAGAGACACAACATTGATGAAGTGGTCATAGACCTGAAAAACTTGCATATTGTGGAGGTAAATAAAATCAGGTTCCACTGAGAAACAAGACCTTTTGGATATAGAATTAAGACTATTGCAGAAATTTGTTCATTGATAATATTCTGCATACACTTCAATTGAAAAAAAAAAAAAGGGCTGAGAGGTCTTCAAGCAGATTTTGTGATTTTCTGAAATGAACAATAAAGAAGGAATGATCACTCAGGTCCCAAACGGTCTTTTATTCATGAATATGAACTTCAAATGAGAAAACATGTGTCTGAAACCACCTTTTAGGAGTCTGAAGAATTTGGATAATGCTTGCTAACAACAATTTTAAGTTTTAAAATCTTAAGGAACATCAGTTCTGTGTTAAAATCTACATGAAAAAGGAAGAACTCTTTGGTTTGTAAGTCAAGTAGAGACAAATTACTATGACAAGTTGCTACTGTTGTAGCAGTGGTAATAAGACTCCAGATCATTTCAGTTATACACAAGCAAATTATCAAATTAAGGAAAAAAATAAAAATAAAAGAAAGAATGACGAAACAATAAACTGTAGGGTAGGACTAGGTTCTTGTTTATAACCTCACTGGCCAGGCTTTCCTCTACAAGTCAAAGGGAACCCTCTAACTCACTCTGTAATTTTCAATTCCCATTTTATGTTGCTTGAAGGGTTTTTCTTCCAAATTATAACACATATTAACATCCATCTGACCATATTTAAATGCTTTTGTCATGAAAGAATACAGATAAACTGTACTTTCTTTTCTGAAAAATGGCTAATCTTCTTTTGTCACAGTACCACTCATACCATTTCTCAACCATGTTTCAAACTTCTTCATTTAGGAACAATTTCTTCACCATGAGGGTGGTGAAACATTGGAACAGGTTGCCCAGAGAGGTGGTGAAGGCTCCATCCTTGGAGATCTTTAACACCAGGCTGTATGGGGCTCTGAGCAACCTGCTCTAGTGGGAAATGTCCCTGCCGTCGGGAGGGGGGTTGAAACTAGATGGTCTTTAAGGTCCCTTCCGACCCTGACAATTCTATGATTCTATGAGTTATAGTATCACATCCAGAATGTACATCTCTTCCAACTGATATGGAAGGGATAAGACAGACAGCCATTGCAGTATGTGACCTGCTCATTAAAATTGTGCCTAAATACGCAAAATTATGCTATTTCATTGCTATTCATACCCAAAGACATTGCTATTTCCTTGCAAGTGCCTATTCTGAGTCTGTAAGAACCTTCATGAAGGTGAAGATGCAATGATGCCCTACAAGAATCTCTGCCACTGTGTAACAGTTGACTTGTAGGTCCAAGTAAGAAAAGAGAAAGAAGTCATGAAACAGAAAGTCCTGGGCTACTGTGCAAGAAAATTGCACCCCTGTAAATTCAAATCTACTCTCCACTCAGTAGCAGTGTAGCAGAAAATTCAACCTGAAGCCTAAAGCCTTCAGGATATTTAAGAGTATAACCATGGAACTCTGTATTCTGAGAAACAAACTGTCTTTTAATTGGTCAGTCTATGGGATATGAGTTGTACAGTTAGTGAGTATAGTACCATGAAAATGTTGACATGCAGGACCTGGCAATGTGAAAACTCTGAGGCGTTTGCCTTTTGAAGCAACAGTATTATCACGAAAGCCACCCTCTGGGCTTAAATTTTCAGATTTCTTGAAAGAGTTTTCATCTCCAATCTCTTTTTATTTTTATATTAAAAATATATTAAAAACTATTGCAGTAAAATGTCTTAGCTCTAAAAGACAGATTCTATGACCCCAAGCCTGAAACCAGATTCAGACCAAAACATACCTTTGTGAAAGTCTTCCCTAAGAAAAAAAAAAAGAGGAAGGACTGAGGAGTGGAAACTGCATTTTATGGCCCTTTGTGTCCAAAGCATCCGTTACTCCCTGGAGTATTGTACTACACTAAATCAACTTTCACATACAGTATCTCAAGGAAATCCTCAGAAGAGAAGCTCTAAGGAGCTCAGCTAGAACAGAAATTTGTTGTACTCTCAAATAATTTCTGATTCAGAATTGTAGAGCTATCAAAAAATATGTTCTTTTAGCAAAATATCAGTCATTACAGTCCTTGATGCATGTGATTGTCTACGCTAGTAACTGCTTTCTATGACAAAGAAAGTGCAGCTAACTTGATTAACAACTTGATTATTGTAAGCCTTTAAGATTTTCCTGCGTGGAGGAAAGCAAAAGCAACAGAGAGGTATTTCTCAATGTCTGGATCATGTTAACTTACCCTAACCCTAAGAGTAGAAATTGTCCAGAGACATATATGTATTTCTAACATAATTTTCCCACACTGCAAACATTTACTTGGTTATAACAAGTTTTAATAGCTTTCCTAGGGTTCTAAGAACTTTTTATGTTTACAATGGCGTAGTCCTGACATTTGAAGAATTTTCATCTTTCCAGCCTGGATTTTTTATTTGCAATAATTATCTCCTGTTACAAGCAATAGAACTGGCTATTCTTGAAAGTGTAGGAGCAAAAGAGAAAGGAGGTGATTGCAACCTCTCTAAAGCTTCCTTGGACTACTCAGGGAAATAGAATCTATGATACAAGGACACTAAGCAGCACTACTATAATTTCTTTCAGAATACCATAAAATGCCTATCACTGAAGGTCCTTAAGAATAGATTACACAGATATTTCATCAGGAATGGCCTAGGTATATTTGATACTTCCCTGAGGCAGCAAAATTGGCTAGGTTATTTCCTTAGGCCCTTTTCGGATCTATGATTAGACCCAATATGCTCCAAAGAGATTTAAAAAACATATTATGTAATTATGGACACTTTAGAGTATATTTGAAACTTACAGACTATAGAATAAATGGTCTTGCAAAAGGTCCTCAGTTGCTCAGTTGTCCCAAAATTCTTTTGCCTGATACTTACATTTTAAGGAAAAAAAAAAAAAAAAGTAAAAAAAAAAAAGTTTAACTTTTTTAAATGTCGGAGTAACGACCTGAGAACCTATTAATACCTGTTGAAATTATTAAAGGCAGTGGTTAAATTTTAAGGAATCTCTCAATGAGAATGAACAAATATCTGTTTTGTTAGCATTTTTTTGTATGTTTCAGTATGTGAAGCTATTTCACATGTGGCTTGTGTGGCTAAAAATGACCTGATTTTATTAATTCTGATGTGCAAGCATGGAAACTAACACCTCATGTTAAGGTGCTTTCCTAGGGACTGTTACATCTATGTGTATTGTTGAACATCACTAACAGTGAAACATAAAAATTGGATACAGGAGAGAGTAGAAATTTTGGACAGTGCATGCTAAAACAGAAAATAAAATCCTGCAAAGCTCAGTTTCAAAAAGACAAAATGTCATCTCAAACTTTGAAAGGATTTTCGATTTGTTTTGCATACAAATCCTGCTCCATTTTATTCAGATTGCTGTAGAAATGCCACATAGTTGTTCCCTGAATTTTTCTTCAGAATATGATACTCTGGAATTGCATTTGTTGTGGTTTTTTCCCTTTCAATCTGTGACCCTGTGAAATCCCTTTATACATGTGCCTGTGTGTTTTCTACTCCTCTGTTTGTTCTACATGATGGCTGAAAACCAAAAAGACAGACAGACAGCCCCGGTGCCTTCGCGCCGCTCGCTGCGGTGCGTGCTGTGCAGAGGGGCGGGGGCCGGGCAGCGGCAGCCTATGGCCAGGCCGGCAGATCACCCGGTGCGCTGCGGTGCGGAGGGGCGGGAGCTGGGGCCGGGCAGCAGCCGGCGGCAGCCTATGGCCAGGCCGGCAGATCACCCGACGGCGGCAGCCCGCCCCCGGGCCGCGCCGCGCCGCCCGGACCCGCCTCGGACCTCCGCCCGGCTCCGAGGGACGCCCCCCGGGGCTTTGTCAGCGCTTGCTGACAGATTTCCTGGGGCCGCGGACCGTTTGGGGTTTTGTGTGGTGACGGGGCTGTGAGTGCGGCTCTGCGCTGTGACATCTGATGAGAGGTTCGCTATAAAAGGAAACGGCTATTCAGGCGAAAGGGCAGCCGCGGCGACACGTAGAAGAAACGGCTGGAAACTTAAAAGGTGTTTCCAATAACCATTATTTAGCCGCCTACGAGTAGGAGTCATGACTCAGAGAAACTGAAGTAACTTCCTAACTAAGACTTAAATTTCTTCAGCTTTTTGGTTATGTGGCTGGCTGCAGCAATACAGAAGGCTTATTTATGTGGCATACACAGAAGTGTCTCTTTGCTTTTTGTACTTGATGAATCAATTAGCCTTGTATATTATAGAATATTGCTTTCTAATTGGAACAGCAGTATCTATCTTCTGTAGCATTTTCCATAAAGCCCAAAAACATTTTTGGTCAAAGAAAATACTTTAGAAACCACTCTATCGTATCACTCCATAAGCAGTCAACCCTATTTGAAAGAGATTTTTTAATACCATAAATGGCCAAGCATTTAAGATAAAAAATCTAAATGCAATTTTCAACAGGAAACCAAGAATATTATTTTTGCTTGACCAAGAAAGAATCTAGGGACATGTATATGCTGCAAGTGCTTTAAAATGACAGTGACTGCTTAGAAAGCAAGATATGCAGAAAAAATTGCAACTCTTATGCCACATTATAACATACATTGAAAGACAATATCTTTATTTTGATACAGTGCTTTAAGGAGGAAAAATAGTAATATTTTAGAATGGAAGTGATAAAAATGGGAAGTAAGGCTTTATAAGGAAATGGCAATTTATCTTGAAAAAGGAAGAAAAATTACAATATGCATGGCAGTGAGCAAGAAAGAAGACAAAGGGGAACAGGAAAGAAATTCTGAGATTTTATTCACTAGAACTGTGTACAAGATATATTTTTCTAGTGTATTTTATTGTATAATATTATATAATTTTGTTAACGGTAAAAATATAGGACCTGCACTCTGTAGAGAAACTGTGGCAACAGTTCAGTTGCTAAGCTCTTCTCAAGAAATAAACGATTTACTGAAATGCCCAATGGCTGTTTTAAAGCAGATATGAAATGCTGGAGGCACACAAACACACACAAAAAGAGTGTTTACCTTAATATGCACCTGGAAATCAAATTTCCCCAGAGAGAACTAAAACCAAGCTCCCTGCCTTACTTAAAAAATGAGATATAATTCACTGGAGCAGAGCCTGGAGGAGAAGGGAACGCTGATGAGCTGGGCAGTTTTAGTTACATTATTAGACTCACATGCCTCAGTCCAGCTGAGTGGAGTACCCTGCACAATCAGCTCCAGAGGAAAAGTGGTTGTACATAGACCACAGTCTGGGGCGGGGAAAAAAAAAAAAAAAAAAAAAAAAAAAATTGATCTGCAAAACTTCCACTGGGAAGAAGACCATTCAAGGACTCCTGCTGACTGTCACAGCTCGGTCTTGACTTTGCAATAAGAGGAAATGTAAAAATTACTTTTATTCACTCTACTGCATTTTGTTCCCCACCAAAGAGTTGTATTTGTTTTACAACAAAGTATGTTCATTAATATTCTGTAGCAAGCAAAATCATTGAAGATTTGAGACACTTTTAAGTACTGCAAGCAAAAAAAACTTTATCATACAGTGCACTACCTCAATTTTTAAAATACCATCATAGAGAACTTCCAAGTATTGAGACCTTTCACATTCAGGAACACTGAAACTTAGCACATTTCAAAGCCTCTGTATTTAATGTAGTGTAGTTATAAGAAACTTAATTAACACAGTTTTACCATTTTATTCATCTCTGGGTTTATAGGTATTAGAAAAGAATGACTTACAAGACTTTTTTATCCCAGCCATGAAAATCAAACACATTCCTCCAATGAATTATTACACCTTGGTCCTCTAACCACTAAGCACTAGCTAATTAGAATTGATAAGTTTAAATGCATTTCATCTACATGGGTAATAAAAAGGGACTTCTTTAAAGAACAGTTGAAAAAAAAATCTGGCTTCACTCTTTCGTTGTTCTTTTGGCAGTACTCATCATGGAAGAAGGGTAAAAGGGATGCAGAATAGCATTACTTTCCTCTTACAAAAATGTAAGGCTTTAGTCTCCTGTGTTCCACCACTTTCTTCTCCTTGGTCTAGATCAGGGTTTTGTTCATGTTTGGGTTTTGGTGGGGCAGAGTGTTTTTTTGAGGGGGTGAAGAGAGGAGAAGAAATCGGGGAGGAAATTCTTAACAGTACAAACATCAAATCTCCTTGCCCATCAATGTTTCTGATAAAAGGATACATAAGGAAGTTCCAAAGTGGCAGCATTTTGCTACATATTATATTGAGTGTATTTTCCCTGTGGGTCCCAATGCACATTTATCCACATACAAACTTTATATGCTAGGTAGCAAGAATTGAGATTGACAGGAAACAGAAAAATTGAGATGTAGGAGTATTTTACCAGAGAACTACAGTGGAAGTTGTACAGTGATGAAGTGACAATTTTACTCAAGTGTACAGTGAGGGCAAGAGGATTTCCGAGGGCTAGATACTGTTTTTTATAAAGGTTCTGACTTCTGAGCCACTTCTTAAAGTATTAGGCATTGCCTGCCCACACAGCAATTCCAGCTTGGCCTCATTTACACAGAACTCCTTGCTAAGGGCATTTCAGCTATCCACCAGAGGAAACGTAGTCTGTTTTTTCTCAGTGTTTTAGACAGCAAAGATTAAGAGGAAAGCATGAAATACAGATCTGGCAAGTTCAGTTGTTAATTTAATGCAGAGAGGAACTGGGAGAAAATGAGGCCCAGAGTTATAAAGTAATTGCCTGATTTTTAACTAGTATGCTTCCTGTGTGTTCCCGTCCTTCATACAGTTAGAATGACAGCTTACATTTCCAAAAGGAGAGCTACAGAGAGATGCCAGGAATTTATTCCTTGTGAGCTTCCACACTAGTATCTGCTTACAGTAGGGAAAACTATTTCCAAACTTCTGCTGAATTAAACAAAAAGCTTTTTTACAAATCGTTAAGCAATTGGTGTATGTAATTTCCACCATGCACTTTCATAACCCATTTAGAAGTACTGGTTTCAATTTTCCCTATTTTTTTTCTCCTAAAACAAATCAAGGCTAATTCCTGCCAGAAGAAAAAAAAAAAAAAAAAGAAGAAGAAGCTTTCAGACAAAATACTAAACACAAAGCAAGCAAACAAACAAAACAAGAATCCTGAAACACTGAATTACTAAAAAACCCCAAAACACTGCACCACCAAACAACAAAACAAATCAAACAAAACACAAACTTAGGCCCACAAGGCTGGGCTTGGAAGGAGAGATAATCCACAGTGCACATAAGAAACTGTTCAAATTCTCAAATTAACCTAACCACCAGAATTTATTATAAATTTTTCCAATAACTCATCCATTGTGCTTTGAGGAGTCCATCAGGTTTCAAGGGTAGCTGTTCATTTCAGGAGCCACTGTAAATATATTACCCATAAAGCAGTACATCAAGCAAGGGAGTATCACAGAAAGCCCCCTAACCCAGTGATGAAAAATCAAAGAGAAATATTTATCTCTTCTGGTTTCTTTCATGTATCAAGATTTGTGCAAACCTTAAAGTCAGTTTCCCTTCACCTGTGCAGATTCCTCCTATGTACTGATTTATTTTCTTTTTTGTGTACCAAAACCTCTGGAAGAACTGGAATGTGAACCTCTTTTGTTCTGCAGATCATTAGAGCTATCGACATTTTGGCCACTTTTTTCCAAAATAAAATAGCAGAAACAATTGGTCATGTGGGATGAGGTTTTTCCATTGATTTTCTAGAGGTGGCCTCACTAATACAAGGTGCTTAAGTATGTAAACATTTCTACTTAGAAAAATAACACTTGCATAGCTCTAGGCTAAAAGTGTATTAGTTTACAATAACTCAGTAAGTCTTGCAGTTATTTATTATCCTTTTGAAAACACCTCCTCCTCCATAAAGAGACTAAAGAAATGAGGAGGGGCTGTTGCACAGCACTTATCAAATAAAATGAGGATAGAGCCTTTAGACATTCTTTTGAATTCTGTATTACTATTAGATACCTTTCCACTAATGAAGCCAATGTATTCTTAAGAGCACACCCAAGATCCCTTACCAGCCTCAATTTAGATGTAAGCATAATCATCTTGGCTTGAAATGCTATTCACATGCACCAGCTTGAATTTCAAGCGTGTGAGCAGATAGGTAGAAACAAGAGGATGCTCTGATCTCTGGGCCAGGTTTTCAGAAACAGAGGGCTTACAGCTCAAAATGAAGATGTGTAGATTTAAAAAAAAAAAAACCAAACAAAACCAAAACCAAAACAAAACAACAACAACAAAAACCAAAACAACAACAAAAAAACACCATCAGCATAACTGTGTTTCATAAGTGTATTGCACACCTCTGATACCCTGAAGTAAATACTATAATTTCTCAATCTTTGTTTCTAAGAAAAGAAGTGAGATTCCCAACTTTCTGTCTTTAAAGAAAAAAAGGTGTAAGCATGGAATGGACAAGGAAAATCGCTACAAAATAACTGAGAAGTTAGCCAGTCCTTTCACCCAAGCTACAGGTATAACAACCTCTTAGAGGTGCTCCAAATAATTTTGATGTGAAAGTTTCCCATTATGCACCAACCCATTAACACCCATGTTGACTTTGGTTGATGCTTGGCTTTTTCTCAAAGTAAGGTATAAGGTATAATTTCTTCAGTCAAAAACTGTTCTATGTCTGGATGGTGGGACGGACTGTGCCCTCAGCAGTACAGACAACTGGGAGGAGTGGCTGACATTCCAGAGGATTGTGCTGCCATCCAGAGGGTCCTGGGCAGGCTAGAGAAATGGTCTGACAGAAAACTCATGAAGTTCAACCAGCAGAAATTCAAAGTCTTTCACCAGGAGGAACAACCCCATGCACCAATATAATGTGGGGGATGCCCACCTGGAAGGCAGCTTTGAAGAAAAGAACCTGGGGGTCCTGCTGGACGCCAAGTGGAACATGAGCCAGCAGTGTGCCCCTGCCACAAAAAAGGCTAATGGTATCCTGAGCTGCATTAGTCAAAATACTGCCAGCAGGTCAAGGGAGGTGAGGCCACACCTGGAGTACTATGTCCACTTGTGGGCTTCCTAGTGCAAGAGAGACACGGACATACTGGAGAGAGTCCAGAAAAGGGCCGTGAAGATAATGAAGGAACTGGAGCATTTCACATATGAGGAAAAGCTGAAAGAACTGGGAGTGTTCAGCCTGGAGAAGAGAAGTCTCAGGGGGAATCTCATCAATGTATATAAATACCTGAAGACAGAGTGCAAAGAGGAGGGAACCAGACTCTTTTCAGTGCTGCCCACTGACAGGACAGGAGAAAATGGGCACAAACTGAAACAAAGGAGTTTCTCTCTGAGCATTAGGAAACACATTTTTACTGTGAGGATGACCAAGCACTGGTAAAGTTTGCCCAGAGAGGTTGGGGAGTTTCCATCCACGGACATACTCAAAAGCCATCTGGACATGGTCCTCAACAAGCAGGTCTAGGTGGTCCTGCTTGAGCAAGGGGATTGGACTAGAAGCCCTTCAGAGGTCCCTTCCAACCTCAATCATTCTGTAATAATGCGATCTACCACAGATGCATTTGAAGGACATTTTACTCCATTCTGTTCATCTTGATTTTTATTTAATTTCTTCACAACTCTTTTTCAAAGCAAAAAATAATGCCCATGTAGGGCAGATTAGCCCCAGGTTAGTCATCCATGAATCTAATTCCACATCCCCTTCATATTGTTCATTCAGAGCAGGTAAAACACTACCTCACTGAAATCATGGCATTTCACATCACTGAAACAAACTTCCTTATATGCAAATAACATATAAGCAACATAGGAAGGCTTAACATTACCAGTGTGCTGTATGTTGGCTTCCCAGTAACATGGGCAAAATTGTTCTTGTGTCAGCAAACTTTGGATACTTGACTGAGGCTTAGCTACTCCTACCATAAAAAGGGAAAGGAGGTGAGGTAATTTAATCCAGCTGTTTCTAGGGGATGATATTAGAGGGATGGAAGTAGAAATTGCTAGTTAGCGAGCCATGGTCATTAGCACCATTTTTTGCATATTTCAGACCATCTCAGAACACAAATTTGATTGGTATTGGGTGTGTACAAACTGTTGCATTTCTGATGAAATAGAGCACATCATGCAAAGACTATGTTAATTCTGGAAAGAGCCAATACTGAATCCAGTATAAATTTACTGACATAAAGAGCCATTACCTCAGTCATTCAACTTGCCAGTGCAAATTTTAACCAGCAAGGTGAATTTATACATACTAGAGTGATTATATGTCATGTGGCCATAGCATTTTCCTTACAGGTGGCTGCCATAGACAACGTCTGACTTTGCTTACAGCTAAAGCTTGCATTAAACATGAGGTTTAGAGGCAATTTGCAAGACCATGTTCTTGCTCACAGTTCTCTGAGCATCATCACAAGGAGAGCAAAGCCAAGCACATTGCCAGCCTTTGTTCCATTTTCCCTTACCCACCCCACCCCCCCTTATTTTAAAACAAAAGCATTGAAATCTAATTCCAAGCACTGAAATAACAAACAGTGCTTGTTCTGGCTTGCTAATTCTGACACCCGTATATTATATGGAAGCCACAAACTATACAAACGTCATTTCTTTTCAGTTTTCCCCTGAAGGCCTCAAAATCTTTATCCTAAGGTTTATACAGAGTTTCTCACAAAGATGTATACAGGTGTATGCATGCCCAACATTTAAGATTTTTTCTTTTTCCCAAAAGCTCAAACATTGAATGACAGTGTTTTTCATAATAAGAGACTTCATTTGTAGTTACAGGTCTATTATACAGAGCTGGAAAGAAATGTGTCTTCTGGATTAAGATTCATCCAAACTGATTTTGTCAGATATAGCAGTAAACTTAAAAGACTTTTTCATCCCTCACAATTTTTTTCCTATGAAGTTTGTTAATCTACCTGTTGTATGAAATATTCATCATAGTTAGTCTCAAACACTAGTTTTCTCCTGGTTTTCCTAGTTTTCCTGGACCATCCAAGAACAGGGACACATGCTTAGCATATTCATTTTGATACAGAGTACACCCAGACTGACTGTTTTCAAATGAGTCATTGCTTGGGATATGACTGCATTTAAGTAGGTGATGGCAAAACTCTTATCTTTCTACAGTTCCCTCTCTTGCAACCTTACAATTTTCACAACCAAGATTAATTCTATCAGCCTAGCAGGAGATCTACCTAGGACTCAAACATTAATCTCTGAATCTAATTTTCCAAGGCACTGGCATGCTCATGAAAGAAGAATGCATCCAACAAAAACAGTGAATTTTCTCCCTCTTCCCAGGACTTTTGCTCAAGACTGTACATGAAGTTCCCTCCTCAGATAACAATATTTTTTATGTTTGAGTCTTCATAAGAAAATAGAAATAGAAACTTGGAAAACTTGGAACCTTGGAAAAGAAATAGGAGCCATGTTGAGAATTAACTTCCTCTTGTCCGTTGTTTAGGCAATTAGGCAAATAAGCTATTGAACTAAGAAAAGGTAACTGTGACTTCTGTGTCTGAATGATGGGTGTCTACTTGTCTTCTGATGAGTACAAATCAAAAAGAGATGAGGACTTTGACACAAAATGGTGTTTACTTTGTGTGGTTGTGGCATTAGAATAAAATAACATAATCATAGAATCATTTAGGTTGGAAAAGACCTTTAAAATCATCGAATCCAATTGTTAACTGAGCACTGCCAAGTACACCACTAAACCATATGTCCCTAAGCACCACCTTTACACCTCTTTTAAATATCTCAAGGGATTGTGACTCAACTCACTCACTTACCTGGGCATCCTGGTCAGCGCTTAAGAACTCTTTCAGTGAAGATTTTTTTCCTAAGGTCCAACCTAAACCTCTTCTGCCTCATCTTGAGGCCATTTCCCCTTGTCCTATCACTTGTTACTCAGGACAAGAAACCAACACCCATGTCACTACAGCCTCCTTTCAGGAAGTTGTAGAGAGCAATAAGGTCTCCCCTCAGCCTCCTTTTCTCCAGGCTAAACGACCCCAGTTCCCTCAGCTGCTCCTTATAAGATTTGTGCTCTTCACCCTTCACCATCTTTGTTGCTCTTCTTTGGACACTCTACAGCACCTCAATGTCCTTCTTGTAGTGAGGAGCCCAAAACTGAACAAAGTACTCAAGGTGTGGCCTCACCAGTGCTGAGTACAGGGGCATGATCACTTCTCATCTCCTGCTGGACACACTATTTCTGATGCAGGCCAGGATGCCACTGGCCTTCTTGGCCACATGACCACACTGCAGGGTCATATTTAGTCAGTGGTCAACAACACCCCCAGGTCCTCTTCCACCAGGCAGCTTTCCAGCCACTCTTCCCCAAGCCTGTAGCATTGCCTGGGGTTGTTGTGATTCAAGTGCGGGACCCGGCACTTGACCTTGTTGAACCTTATGCTGTTGGCCTTGGTGCATTGATTGGTCCTGTCCAGATCCCTCTGTAGAGCTTCCCTACACTCAAACAGGTGAACACTCCTGCCCAATTTCATGTTATTTTCAAGCTTACTGAGGGTGCACTCAATCCCCTCATCCATATTCTTGATAAAGATACTAAACAGAACTGGATAGGAACTGTCATTTGTATTAGAACATTATTTTTCTATCTACTTCAATGTAACTTCTTTTCTAGACAAAATGTAACATACAATGCTTTCGATTAACAAGTATTCTTTGCTATTTTTAATAATGTAAATGTCATGGGATTTTTTACAGTGGAAATTTTTATTTATTATGTTTGTTTTAAAAGGCTTGCTGTTGAAATTTTTTTTATTGAAGAATATTAGAAAAGAACATTTTTCAACTGTTTCGAGAAGGGCAAGAGCAGATATCTGCCTAGGCCTTGCACCACACTTGTGTAATACCAACTTCATGGCTGTACAACATGAGCAGTGAACCCAGGGAAGTTGCATTTCTAAGTGCAAGGAATATGAAGCCCCCAAAAGTGGTCTCACCACGCCTGGTCCACCAGGCACACATAGTAGGAGTACATTCCACCTGTGTCTCTTCACACTGTAGGCAGAATTACACAGTCAGACAGGAGACAATGAAGCAACACGCTAATAATAAATCAGACACACTGTATAGGGAGGAAAATTGGTGGCAAACGAAATAACTACAGTCAAATGGGAGCTGACAGTGATTTAAGAAGAAAACTTTTGAGCGCTCCAGAACTGCTTCTCACAATGTAAATTTGCCATTTGGCCAGCCCAGTATCTTGGCATGCAAGGTCAACTACAAAAAATGAGGAGGAATGTGTATTATTAATGCTTAATCTACCTCCCAAGAGAGCATCAAAGAATGTATTTCATAGATGTAGCAAGGTAAAAGCAGGCTTCTGAGACCTCTGATCCTGACCAGTAGCTGGAACTGGATGCTGTTCATATTATGTTTCTATAAAACCAGTCACAGTCAGTATTTGAATTCTGCCCTGTATGTTTCAGAGGTCAGAGAGGACTCAGGTTTAGAATAGCTGTAAGCATTGTGAAGAATCAGAAGTTAATCTTGCAGATATTACAGACTTAACCTGTAGACATTTTACAGCAAATTTCTCTTTATAGTTATACTTGTAATAGGACTCTCATGGCAACTGGGTGATACTTCCTGCCTGCACCACAATGCTCTCTAAAGATTAAAGCCTTAATTAGCCTCTTGTTAAAGTTTATTCTTAAAAAAAATATCAAATTCTACTGACCTTTTGTAGTCCATCTATTACAAATAGCAGTTACAATATTTAAAGCACCTTCTGCATATAAATTTAGAGAAAATCCAACTAACAGATTCTGCCACTAAAACTGATGGTCTAGCCACCCTCCAGCATATCACACTGAACTATACAAAACTTTAAGCTTTCATCTCTTTCATAAGAAAAAATCTTTTTAGAGCAACACAGTACTATTCACTGGAAACCACATATTGCCTGTGGAAGAGTTTCATAAATGCCAACAGGACTGCTCAGACTTCCCTCAGGTAAACATATAAGGGAAGAAGCAACAGACCAAGTGCACTCCCTGAAGCTTGCTACCACTGCATAGCCCTACTTTGTGTCTGTGGACCATAGGGAAGGGGAGAAACTCCCTCTGTGACTCCATATTAGGGGCAGAAACACTTCTGAGAAGCAAACAGGAAGATGGAGAGTTTAACTGGCATCCCTGAACAGAAGATTAGTTATGTGAAGCAGCAGCAACAGAAAAGTGAACACCCAATACAGCACCAAGCTAAGGTTTAAACACAGGTGTCTAGTCTCTGAGTTTGTACACCTTCCTCAGTTTCTCACCCAGAATTATCTTTTAGGCCTCTTCTGCAGCTCAGTATCTAAAATATACTAAAAGAAAAAAAAAATTATACTCAACAACTGACAAATCAGTCAACTCCCAATTATAACTTAGACAACAAAACATCTTCTCCAGAATTTTAGGCAGCAGTGACTAAGGGTTAGAAATAAGGGATGAGAGAAAACCAGGAAACACCTTAATACAGTTGATGGACAAACATATTAAATTAGTAAAAGTTACTGTGAATATTTTCAAATTTTAATACATGTATCCCAAGAGAAATAAACTGAACAGCTGCTTAATTGAAAATAAAATTAATGAAAAATAATTCCCTTTTCCTCAAAAGCACAAGACCCAATCTTTAGCATTGTTAGCATGTTATTATGAATCATTATTTTGATACAAAGCAGCACTGAAATGGATTTTCTGGTTTATCGTAAACCACTTGTTCTTTATCACATCAGTGCAACACATTAGGTGTCATTATTTATCTTGTTCTACAATAAGCAAGCTCCATATATTTTCAGGCCTCAGTGAGCTTTGCTGGTGTGCTATATCAAGAAGATATTTTAAAAAATTAAAAAAAATACTGGCTTTCCTCCGTTTCTAAAATGCTCCTTGTGAGTAATTTTTTTATGCTCACAGTTAAGTCGGGTTTCATGGATGCTTGGAACATTTTAAGGGCAAAACCTGCGAAGGGCAGACTAACTACATAGCATGGGTAAAATCAGATGCAATCAAATAAAGCTGGCTAACAAATTACTGCCTGTCAGGTAGCCATAGTAGCAGTGAGCCTTTGCTGCTTTTTGCCAGCTTGTTGCAAATTAAGGCATGTTAATGCAAACTCACTGAAGTGTGGTTCTCCCTCTCAGCTGCAGAAGGCTAAATTCACCCGTGCAAACAGGCAGCATTAGTTTAGCTCTGGGGAGGCAAAATCTCAAAGTTTTCTCACTCCATCATGGTCAGTTCTGTGCTGACAACCAAAGGCAGTGTTTTCCAAATTGTTTCCGCTCCTTTCCCAAGCACACACTGTCATGTAGGCCTCCTTCCTCCCCCTTCCCAAGCCACCCATATGAATATTGTGTTCCAACTCTGCCTGCAGAGTTAACATAAACAGTAATTTTTACATTTCTTTGTCATTGCTTTCCATTCGCAAGAGATAGAGACTCCCTATTATTTCGGTAAATATTTTGGGGTTGCCTACATCAGGGAATGAACCATACTGCAGAGACCCTGTTCATGTACCAAGTGAACTAAGACTGAGAATAGAAGCAGTATTTTAACACTGACATAGTGATGCACACAAGGCACTTAATGTTGCTGAAAAGACAGGGTTTGTGTTAATCTATCCATTTCCAGATAAGTTCTCCACATATTACGTTGCTTTGGCAACAGGATGCTCAACTAAACCATGTTCTAGCTTTCTATAACCTACCACAGCTATGGATAGCACTGAGGAGAAATGTCCTGCATGTTGATGGTCTAAGGAGAGTGGTATGACATACTACACATATAGTTTCTGGAGCAATTTATTCTGTATTTACAAAAATGAATAGAGATGCAACCTGTTCATGAAGAGTACAAACTTGGCTGCAAAGTCTCTCTGAGGAGCTAATAATTTTACCCTTAAGACTTTTCATGACACATCTAGATGAGTGCAATGTATTTTATTCCTGAAGAAGGAGGCTAAACAAGGGACTATTTCCTTTACGGTGATTAATTCTTATGAATGAGCTCTTAGGTTGTCTGTAGGATTACTTTGTAGCACGTGAACAAGAGAGGAACTGCTAATAGTCTCAACTGGGAGAAAAGGAATACAAACACTGCCTGTATGCATCATACTAGCTGTACAGCTTATAAAATTGTAAATTACAGGCCTAATGCTCTTCCACAAAATTCCAGATATAACCACAGGTGTTATCTGGATGGCCCTGAGCCCTCCTAGGAAGGACAGCAAAATGATAGGAACTCACTTTGCATTCTTACCCCTCTGTTTACTGGCCACAATCACCATCTGCTACAGGACATATCAAAAGGAAGACCAGAGTCATGTCCCAGGTATTGCCTCAGAATCTATTGAGCTTTTGGTTTTTAGGTCTAGTTTTCAGGTGTCCTTACTATACTGGAGACAGTGCCAAACAAGCCCTTTCTTTCACTGCAACATCTGTTTGTCAGGCAGCCAGCATCTGAATTCAGTATTTCCTGAAGAATGATGCTTTGGGGCTTATCAGCAAGTCTGCAGGTGCTGCTTTTGCTCAAGAAATATGTCTGGACAGATGAGGCTCACAGTCAGTTCTTCCTGCTTCCTGTTGCTTATCAAACAAATTTAAGCATCGGTCTCTGTGATCAATACAAATGTTTCCTTGTTAAAATGGAACAGGAGAGCAGAAAGGACTGTGCACCTTATCCATCCAGCACATCCTGAGGCAGCAGCACACAGTTCTGTGACCCTCTGCTGTCTGACCTATAATTGCAATGGCCTGGGATGCAAGCCCAAATTCACACAGCCCAAGCTCCACGTTAGCTTCGGTGCCTCATGTTCCCCCCTTAGCCAGATGCTTCTGAGAATCCACAGCCAGACAATGAAGGACATGAGCTACAGGAACACAGAGGGGGACTATCTGTTATATTTCCATCCTCTGACACTACTGCAACCACCTTTTTCTCAAACCATTTTAGTCTACTGATTCATCTTACAAGCTGTTTCTTTACTACTAGCAGATATAATGTCTTTTTTTTTTGTCATCACTCTTAAGTCCAACAAAGATGTATGTTCAGTAATTTGAGCCTGCCTTTTGCATATAGTGTCTCATACTAAATGATCTGAGAGACACTTTTAGCCTCTGAGCTTAACAGGAAAAATTTTCCCCTACTTTGCTCTTCTCCCAGGTAACAAGTGATAGGACAAGAGGAAACAGCCTCAAGATGTGCCAGGGGAGGCTTAGGTTGGATATTAGGAAAAATCTGTTCACAGGAAGGGTTGTGAAGTTTTGGAACAGGCTGCCCAGGGAAATGGTAAAGTCATCATGCCTGGAGATACTTAGGAGACCTATAGATGTGGTGGTAGACTTTACTGCTAGGTTAACAGTTGTACTTGATGATCTTAATCTCTTCCAATCAAAATTATTCTATGACTAATTTTCAGTAAAATCATAAAATGGAGCATTGTTAGAACATTCCTAGATGCATACTCCCTAAAGAACTATTAGTTTTTCACTGAGTTTCCTGTCATGTTTTTCTTTGAAACGAAAGCAGAACATACACTGTCCAGATTGAAGAAAAAACATCTGCTGAAGTTTATCTGGAGAGCTCTGCAGGGCATAGCTCCAGGGGTGTATGCACCCAGCCTTGTTGATACTTTCAAGGCTCAAGCCTAGGGTAAGCTGCTTGATATTAACCTCAATCAGTTAATTCTAGAAGAAAACTCTTTAGGCAAACATGATCAGGCAGGACCACAGATTCCTCTTTGCCCACTATGTGAAGTGCTTTCTAGAAGAGATACAAAGGAAAACATTAAAAACTCTACTTGTTTTTTGTTTTGTTTTATTTTTAAGGGAGGTAGGACCTCACTCATCAGCAGGGCAGCCTTGCCTATTTGTCTGTAAATACATGATGTGGCAGAAGGGTCTATCACAGTATATGGGAGACAAAAGCCTCTAGACACACTAGTAGAACTTACTCTGTATGCGTCAGAATGGATCTAAGGACTTTTGTTGGTGCACCTCGTCAATTCTTTTTTAACAAATTCTGGTACCAAAGTACTGTTAAAACTCTGGAATATCTCTTCAAAGATAAGATTAACTAACCAGATTTTTAAAATAAATAAATAAATAGAAAGCTTACTCAACATGTGCTGGGAGGATTGAAAGAAGTATCATAGAACCACAGAATGAGTTTGAGATACCTCTGCAGATCATGTAATGCTATCCCTTTCTCAAAGCCGGCCCAACCAAAGTAGTACATTCAAGACAATACCGAGACAGGTTTTGACTATTTCCAAGGGTGGAGATTCCACAACCTCTCTGGACAATCTGTTCCAGTGTATGCCCATGCTTACAGTAAAATATTTTCTCATATGTTTAAATGTATTTCAGTTTGTCCTGTCACTGGACACCACTGTAAAGAGCCTGGCTTCATCTTCTTCATTCCCTCCCATCAGGTATTCACAGAATCACAGAATTACTGAGGCTGGAATAGACCTCCAAGATCATCAAGTCCAGCCTATGACCCAACACCATGA
>JANIJG010003894.1:0-18770 GCA_024611175.1 Megaceryle torquata | reverse complement strand
GGTCCGGGGGGAGTGGTGTGTGTTTTCCCATAAAAAAAATTCTCTTGGTTTGGGGGGGGGGAAGTGGGGTTAAAAAGGCAGCCTGGTTTTTCTGAACGGTTTTGTGGCCCCCCCCCCCCCCCCCCCCCCTTTAAACTGCACAAGCGTGGAAGGAAATGGCTCCAGCTGCTGCAGACTTGTCCAGAGCCATCTCAGGGTGGTGAGGTGTGGGCATGAGCAGGTTAGTTGCTCTTGGTGCTGGGTTTGTGGCTCTCAAGCCAGCGGCTGCTGCGTTTCTCAGGCAGCAGAGGAGCTGGCTGTGCATGTCCCAGGCATTTGGGTCTGAAGGCTGTTGCAGTTATGGTGCCTCAAGATGATTCTTGGGTGTACACCTAGCAAAAGGTCTCAAAAAAATCCAGTGTGTCAAAGATGATTCCCTTCCCTCCAGGAAAACATTTTGGGTTTATTCAAGTGTAGATGCCAAACCCACACACCCAGGAGCCTTTCTGCTCCCTGCCTTGGCTCTGCCTCTTCTCTGCCTGCTGATACCAGAGCTTGGTGTTTTGCTGCCTGCTTCCCATTGCGCAGCGAGCAGATGTTTCTTGCCCAGTGGGATAAGAGCAGATTTTGGGGGATGCCTCAGACTTCAGGCCTAAGTCTTAGAAAATCCTCCCAAGTCTGAGGTCGGATGTGCTTTTTTTCCAGGGTTGATCCTGTTAAGCTTTGTCCTAAGGCTGCTGCCTGTTGGCAGAGTGATCCTTATAAGGGGCAACAGAAATACTTCACAGTGTTCAGACTCGTGCTCCCAGCTTGGGCAGGACACTGCCCCCATCCCTCTTATCTCGTTGGGAGTCTGATGGTCTGGCCAGCTGGCAGTTGGGCAGCATTCTGGGTGCAAGCCAGAGCCTGGGGAACCTGTGGTCCCTCTGAGGCTCCTGGAGTGTGCCCAGGTCCACAGTTGGAGGTGCCGTGGTGCAGTTTGTCCGCTGAGTGGAGCACAGGCTGCAGGGCTCCCACCCAAGCCCAGGGTGCTGCAGTCTGCTCTGCCCAGAGAACGTGTGCATCTGGCTCTGGTGTAGGCAGGGCAAGCGTGTGATGACTTCTGCTAGCCCGGGCTTTGTTTCAGGCTGCCTTGTCCTCTATTTGATTGTAGGTTGGTGATAAGGTAATGGTCCTGGCTCGGTCAGGGCTCTGGCAAGAAGTTGTGAATGTGCCAGCCAGTCAGACTTTCTTGATGCCTGAGGGAATGAGCTTTGAGGAAGCTGCTGCTCTTCTTGTCAACTACATCACTGCCTACATGATCCTGTTTGACTTTGGAAACCTGAGACCCAACCAGAGTGTCCTCATCCACATGGCTGCAGGTAAATAGTTCTTGCTGGCCCGTGCTGAGACTCTTGGTCTCAACACACAGCTTCTGGATGGGTGGCAGAGGGGAGGAGGTGAATGGAATGGGGCTGGACTGACAAAATACTGCCTGCCAGAGATGCAGGGCTTTGTGCTGACCCAGGTGCTGGGAAATGCTGAACACATTGCTGGGGTTGGTCCCCGCAGTGTCACAGACATCAGCCTGCCTCGGGCAAAGCCTTGATGCCATCTGAAAAGAGTGGTTCCATGCCCTCCCAGCTCTGCGTGGTCAGTACAAGCAGGGATGATTTACCTATCCAGAGGCTTTTCTGGCTGCTGGAGCTGTTTACTTCCAAGTCCTTCTCACTGCTGATTTTCAGGTGGTGTGGGAACTGCTGCCATCCAGCTGTGCAAGACCGTAGAAAATGTCACCATTTTTGGCACAGCATCTGCCTCCAAGCACGATTCACTCAAGGAGAGCGGGGTCACTCACCCCATTGACTACAGAACGATGGATTATGCAGAGGAGGTCAGGAAAATCTCTCCCAAAGGTACTGTGTGGTGGAGGACTTCTACAACTGTCCTGCATTTCTTTCAAGTGCAAAGAAACTTCTAGTTACTTTCAATTCCCTCTAGGTGTTGACATTGTCCTGGACCCCCTGGGAGGATCTGATACATCCAAAGCGTTTAATCTTTTGAAGCCAATGGGCAAACTCATCACTTATGGTAAGTGTGAGCAGCGTGGCTAAACCCCAGCTCCTGTGTAGGAGGCACTGTGTGCTGGCAGGGTGGCCGTGGAGCTGGCACAGGAATGCTCTGCCCTGCTCCGTGCCTGGATGCTGCTCTCTGTGTTGTAGGTCTGTTATTTCACAAAGCTCTTCAGGATGCTTCACCTGGCTGAAGCACTGAGGGGAGTGAGATCTGTGTTTTGTCCTGAGAGCTCTGGTTGCAGGCTCCAAGGCAAGATCAAGTACAAGCCAGTGCCTGCAGGGGAAGCTGGAATTTCCTCACAGGGGAACACTGGCATAGCTGCTTTGTCCAGGCTGACTTAATGCACAGGACTAATAGAGCCTTGCTTTTTCTTCTGGAGGTTGTGTGGGTGATGAGGTTTGAGGCTACCAAATACTTATCTCTCCATTCCCCAGCCCTGAAACACTGTCATTTTGTCCCATTGACAAAGCCCTCACACAACCCCCAGTGGCATTCCAGACACTTGCACCAGTGTGCTGCTTCTGTTGTCTCACTTTGCAGCGTGTGGCTTCCCCTGAAGAAGCTGGGCTGTAGGAGAAGGGGAGTGCTGTCCTGCCAGCCAGGCTGGATGTGACTCAGCCCTCTCTTGCCCCTGCCAGCACTCCAGTCTGGCTGTGCTGCTGCCGCCCTCCTAGGAGAGGAGTTGTTCTATGTTTTTGCAATATATGGGTGCTGATAATCCAAATTCTACGTGTCTTGAGGCCGAGGCTGGTACCTGTTTCCATTGAAGGTCAACTGGGCAGATCCTGATGTGATCCAGTTCTCACCTCTGACCTTCATCACTGTGTGAGAGGCTGTTACCCTGCATGTTGTCTGAGCTGTTACCTGGATTCCCACTGCCTCTCGTGTCCTGTTGATTCCAGCTCATCTGTGGCTTGCCTTCTTTTTAGGGGTAGCAAACCTGCTCACTGGGCAGAAGAAGAACCTTATGGCTATGGCTAAAACCTGGTGGAACCAGTTCAGCATCAATGCCTTGCAGCTCCTACACCATAACAAGGCTGTATGTGGCTACCACCTTGGATATATGGATGAAGAGTATGAGCTTGTCGGAGGTGTTGTAGCCAAGCTGCTTAACCTGTACAGTGAAGGCAAAATCAAGCCCAAAATAGACTCAGTATGGCCTTTTGATCAGGTGAGTCTGAGCTAACACATAGGCTGGCAGCACCCAGAAATTACTGGGTGATTGTTTTCTGCACAGGGAACGCTGGTTTAGTGTGAGCACCTTGTTCACGGGGGTTGAACTGTTGCAAATGTTTACTAACCATCTGTTCTCAGATGGTTTTTGCCTTTTTCCTTTTAAGATATTAAGGGGGAGTAAAGTGGCTGGGCTCTTCTGCTCCAGTGCACAGAGCTGGGCAGTGCCAGACGGTGTCCCTGGGGAACAGGGCAGGTGCTCATCTGTGCTCCATGAGCAGCAGCAGCCCAGTGAGGGGCTGGGTTATGCATCAGTCTGAAGCCTGCCCCGAGTCTGCACCCTGTCATTAAGCAGACAGCTAGGAAGGTTGCTGCTGCCCCTCCACCAGCGAAAAAGAGCCCAGGAAGGGAAGCAGAATGAAGGTGTTGGAAGGGAGCAGCGTGTTTTTCAGCAGGTCTGCTCTGCTCAGTGTTGTATTGATGTGTCCAGGTAGAGTCAGGTTCTTCCCTTGGAGATCCTTTGCTGGCTTAGGGATAGTTGCAGGGGAGTGGGGGACTTACCAGGTCATTGGTACCCAAGAACTAGTCTGGTACAAATGCTTAAGGAAAGCTATTGATTCCAGGCCTGGCCTAGGTGCTGTTTTGCTTAAAAATAATAATAAAAATCTGTGCCTCTGTTGTTCTGTGATTGTGTAGATGGTAGAAGCCATTGTCCTTCTAGCTGCTGGCTGAGCTTCTGTGAAGACATGCACTTCACTCTCCAGTGATTTGTGTAGCAGAGCATCTTTGTGTATGTTGCAGTCTGTCTGTGTCAATCTGTGAGGACAGTTTCCTATGGCAGGCTGGGGTAGCTGCCCAACTCTGCCCAAAATGCCTCTGAGCAGAGGCAGCCAAATGCTTGGCACTTGCTTGGACTGCTGGGAAAAGCTGCCTTGTGTGTGGACTTTGGACTAGTCTGGGTGGACCGGGGGGCCCAGGAGGGGTATGGGTGCACTGCGTGGTGGGTGTGGGTCTCACAAGGTTCCTGCTGTTTCCAGGTGGCTGATGCCATGAGACAGATGCAAGAGAAGAAAAATGTTGGAAAAGTCATCCTGGTTCCTGAAGCACCCAAGGAAGAATCCAAAAAAGAAGAGAACTAAGGAGAAGAGCTGTGTGAAGATTGTGAATTCATGGTTTAATTCCCTGATCTCTTTGGGACCTGGAAATGGACAGATCAGTAGCTTCCATCTTTGCCAGTACAAGAACATCGTGGTTACAGTTCAGATGAGGTTTGCATGCTCTCGTTGTGACTGACCCCTTGCCAGATACGCCTCCTGCCCTAGCTCTGTTTTGAAGCCTGTTTATTTCATACACTTTTCTAATCACTTGTTTCTCTACTGAATTTCCAAACTAGCCTTATTTTTCTCTGGCAGTGCAGCTGAAGCTTCCAGGCAGCTGGTGGTTAACAACTGCATAGCCTGTCACTGTAAAGTCAAGATGGAACATACTCTAGCAACTGCCAGGTATCTCCACAGAAACAACCCTGCTGAAGCATTTGCTCTGTCACCTTTGAGAAGCTTGTTCAGCAGGAGAACGGGCCAAACTTGGGATGTTTCCCCAACAGCCAGAGGAAAAGCGTGGCTGGCTTAGTTTAATTCTGACATGGGCTATTCTTCTTTTTATATGCCCTTTCCCCTCTGCTTTCGTAGGCTCTAAGACCAGTTGGACAGTAACAGGTCGTGTTGTCTTGGTCTTGTAAATAATCCTGGCATTTTGGAGTCTATGGCACGTTGCACTTAATTTGCAGTCATTTCTCTATGCAGTTGGCAAATAACCTGACAGGCTGGTCTGGGTCTGAATACAGAAGAAAATTTTCAGTTAGGTGACTTGATCTTGTCCATTTTCTGATTCCAAACCATATAGGGAGATCTAAACTGTGTCTGATTTTTAGAGACCATAAGGACTCAACTGTGTCTCAGATGATTGGAACAATTGATGTTGGCTCTGTGCTTTTATTAATGTTGGGCTCCCAGTTGGTATTGTTAAGGCTAAACTTCACCCTCGTGTTTGTATTTCCAAGGGCTGCAGTGTTGAATCAGAGTTCAGCAAGATGGGAACAAAATAAGCCCCTGTTAATGCTTGCTTTGTGCCCTGTGCACTGGGGAGATGTTGCAGTTTGGGAGGTAACTTGCAGGAACCAGTCCTGTGAGCCTGCTTCTCAGGAGCCTGGGCTGGCTCTTTCTGTGGCATGCTGCTCAGTAAAGCGATCACCGAGTTACCAGTGTAGACCAGGTCTGTCAAGCCTCCTGGCCTGGGCATCATGAGCAGTTTAAATTGTGCTTTCCATTCTCTTCTAGCTAGCTCCTTAGGTACCTGTTCAAGCCAGCTCTCACCTCTTGGCCCAGTGCTGCAGTAGCTTTTGATTCTTCTTCCCCCGAAACTGCAAATCTTGGGACCTTTGGGCTCGCTCTGCCTGGGGTGCTCCTCCCAGTCCAAAATTCAGTTTCTCTTCCTCTTTTCTTCTGTACATTTAGAAACATATGGCTGTGCAGAGCCCAAGCCTAACTCTGTGAGCACATAATGTCCTGGATGGTGCCCCCCTCCCCTTCCTGCTGGACCCTGTTTTCAGCCCTGAGTGACTGGTGCTGTTTGTGCTTGCTTTGAGGCTTCGTCATGGATTGTAGGTGCTGCAGACTTTTAGGCTTCATTTTGGATTTGAAAAGGTAAAGCTGAGGGTGCCAAGAAGAGCTGCCCATCCTGGAAAGGCTCAGGCTCCAGGAGCAGAACCTTGCTGCTAGGAGTCCTGCTGAACCAAACCCTGAGGAGGGACAGTGCCTGCTGGGCCGTGGGTCCCACATCAGAGCCCCTCTCCTGCTCAAGAGCAGCCAAGCACAGTGCAGGGCTGGGGGTTCCTGTGTGGCTGAGGAGCGTGGCTTCTTCCTCAGCCAGCTCCATCCTCCTGCAGGCCCCCTCTCTGTTGGTGCAGCTTGTATTTCAGGTGCTTGGGCTCAGTCCCTGGTTCTTTGGAAAGGTGTAGGTGCAGCCTCTCGGGGACTTGCCCTGGCCTGACTGAAAGTATTAAAACAACCCCATTCCCTGCGACCTCGAGGAGGGCTGGAGCCCTGTCACAGATCCTTGTCAGTTCATCCCTTACACTTGATAGGTGAACTTCATGAACATGGTCTGAGGAAACTCACAAGCACAACTTTTAACCTTTCTGGATCCAAAATCTTGCTGCTTCTCCTTTCAACCTGACCTGTCATGATAACTTAGGTTCAATCCAACAGTGTCTAATGCTGCTTTACCAGGTCTGACAACAGAAGGACTGTCTAAATTGCTGAAATGGGAAGTCTGGACCTGTTCCTCCAAGAAACTGGACTTCACCTTGCTGAAAGAGCAGCGTGCTCAAATGGCACACAACCCTGCACATCTTCAGGTTCCGCACACTTGCAGCGGGGAAATCTTAGCAAATAGCATTTCACAGTAACACCCTCTCCCTGCTTTACCCCCGGCGATGCGCGTGCTCAGTGCCTTACTTGGATGGCCTTGGATCAGGCAGCATAGCGAAGCTCTTGCCATCTCTCCCTCCAAATGCCACGTGGAGGAGGAAAGCAGGAGTCATCCAGCTTTCCACAGGACACCTCTGACCTGCTGCCTTGTGGTTCACCACAAAAACAGTATCTCGGTGCCTTCTTCTGCATGCCCGTAAGGACTAGGAAGTCACTGGAGCCTTTTTCCATTCTGGGCTTTCAAAGTATTGCCAAAAAAAAAAAAAAAGAAACCCCAAACCTGTTACGACTCTCGCTAGCTCTGTTTTGTGAAGTCTGACTTACTGTGAATAAGATGCTCCCTTTCCATGTATCCCAGTCTTTCCAGGGCTGTCCTGGTAGCCCCTTGCTCCCCAGTCCCAAAAAGCTGTTCTAGAGCCCTTGTCTCCCCCAGGGCAGCTTTTTGGCTCTGGCCAGTCCTTGAGTGAGGCTTTATCTGCTGGCCCAGCCTTGGCTCCCTGGAAACAATCCCAGCTCCTGACTCTCTGGGGCAGCTGCTTGTGTATCTTCTACCTGCAAATTCCTGGGGCCCTTATCAGGGCACAGTGCAAACAGTTACTCTGAGGTTAGCACTGACTGGCTTCGGTCCCTGGGTAGCAACAATGTTTTCTACCTAAAGACCAAGACTAATTGTAACCTTGTTCTCCACTGCCCCAGCGATCAGTGCTCTGCTCTGGGTGGCTGTGGCTGGTTGGGTTTTGAGTGTGTGGCTTTTTTTGGTTGTGGTTTTTTGGTTTTTTGGTGGGTTTTTGTGTTACAGACAAACATTTTATGGGCCAATGAGTATAGAACCTATGTAAAACAACTTCAAGTGTCTTAACTCAATAAAGTTAACCAGCAGGTTTGTATACTAAGGACCAAAGCAAAAACAAACAAAACAACCAAACCAAACAAAAACCCCAGGATAAAAATCATTCCACTCAATGTTGCTTAACTGTTGAGGGCAGAGTTGTGCTACTGAGGACATGGGAGATTCCTGTGCTTAAACTGCCTGTGCTATTCCAGCTATCAGAAGTGGAATTTAATGTTTATTTTACTGCTTGTCTGACCCAAAGGTTGTGCTGGGAGGAGTCCAAGTGGAAAGCATGAGTAAGGAGTCCCTGAGCAGGGGAGAGGTGGCCCTGGCTGTGCCTGCAGCTGGGTAGGGGTAGGGGGGCTGCTCAGCACAGTGGTGCCTGGGCAAGTGCCACTCCTCCGTGTCACTGCAGATGCTTTCCCAGACTGATACTGCTGGTCTTGGACAAAATCCAACTCCTTTGTCATCACCAGGCAGCTTGTGTCGCGTCTTTGGTGTCTCTCAAGCTCATGTGTGTTGCATGCTGGCTGGAGAAGGCGAAGGGGGCAGCGGGAGCAGCCTTGGCTTGCATGGAGGAGAGTGACCTTGGCCAACTACTTTGAGACAGGGAAGGGCTTTAGCTGGACATGTCATTTCAGATGCCTGTCTTAAACTAGAATCGATTGACCAGGGAGAAGCAAGAAGCCCCCGTGGGCCTCGGGTTTTAAGTGGTGCAGGATGCTGGCCCATAAACAGCTGCTATCATAGGTGTAGAACCACTCTTGTTGCCTGATGAAGTCTCTAGTGTGCTAAGCCCTGGTGATGGCAGAGTGTGCCTGGCAAGTAGTACATGAGCATGATGTGAAATGCATTAGACTCTGAGCCTCTTACAACATATGGTCTGGTCTGTACTGTCTGAGTCGTGTTGGTTTGCAGATCTGTGTCATACTCATCCTACAGACACATGGAAAATCTTTGTTTCAAAACTATATTCTGCTTTGTGCATGTAACCAAGTTGGACAGAAAGCAAGTGTGCCAATGCTGTTTACATGACTATACTGTGTAATGCTCCTCTGTCTAATGTTACCATATGCCTTATGTGTTTCAAATGTTAATTAAAAGCATAACAAAACCCTGAGGGGTATGCTGCTCATTCTTCTCTTGGAATGAACCCTCTGCCTTCCCTTGCTTCTCCAGGCAGTCAGTGGGTGGACACGTTCAGTTGACAAATTCTAACTCTCCCAGGGTGAGAAGATGCTCCTGATCTCAAGGACAACTGTTAACTGCTGCCTTGAGTCTTGTGGGGATCTTCTAACACCCTGGGTGATTTTTATTTTGTTGTTTGTTTGCAAAGACATCAGCTGCACTTCACTCTGTGTCTGGATGTCCCTGGAGCCAGCTGAGGTTGAAATGGGTGCCTGGGGTGAGGGTTAAGACGAGGCATGAAGAACTGCTACTAAAAATGTGGGAATATATCTTGTTTATTTGTGTTTACCCAGTTAAAATCCATCCATGCCTGTATATTCTCATGGGAGGCAGCTGTCCTGGGCCCTGAAAGCTGTTAATGGTCTCCCCAAGGCAGCCTCAGGTGCTGGGGAGGGGCTGTAGCTTGGAGCTGTCTGCTCGAGGAATGACATGTCTGAGTGAACCGCTGAAATGAATGACAGCTCAGCTCTGGCCCTGGCTGAGCTGGAACCCGCTTTGAGTGGCTGGAGGTGGAAGAGGCCTCCAGAAGATGGGGCTGGACTACACCCAGCCTCCTGCCCAGGCTTGGGTCACGCTGCTGAAAGCCACACCAGGGCTCAGCCTGGAGCTGGTGTTGAAACAAGCTGCCTAAGGGGCTGGGGAGGACACGCAGCCAGGAGGAGCTGGAGTTTCGGGGAAGCTCTGAGGCTTGCCTGGGGTGGGCATGGAGGCGCTGCTGTCACTAATATGCAGATTTCTGGGGACACAGGAGCTTCCCTGGACAAACACCCCGCTTTTTTTTTTTTTTTTTCTTTTTCCTGAGCTGTGTTAAGCTGTGGTTTGTTTCAGCTGGAAGGGACAGTGAAGGGAAGGCACAGGCTGTGGCTGCTAAGCAGGGAGTCTCAAACGAGGCGCAGTTTCTTCAGCACTGCAGCAACCTCACGGAGATACTGGCTGTCTGGATAACCATTCCTGCAGGGCAGAGAGGGAGGGGGTGTAACTCCTGCTGCTGGTGTTTAAAAGCACTGAGGGAAGCAGCACTTTATGCCCCATCCCTTCAGCAGGGGTGAAAGTGGAATTCCTGCTCCTGGGGAGCTGCTGCTGCTGCCCCCAAGCACAGCTTGCACCCAGAACTGGCTGCAGGGCACTGTCACGGGAAAAGCCAGGCAAGCTGTCAGCAAACAGGGCCCAGAATTTGTGTCCATGGGGTGTGGGATGGGCAGCTGAAGCAGAGAGATGCACCAACTCTGCCATGGAGTGAGGAGGGAAGAGAGAGCCACCCATGCCAGGAGTTGTTGAGCTGGAGCTCCTGGTCCTCCTGTGATTGCTAAAAGAACCACTCTTGGAAGCTTGGGAAGAGAGTTGGGTCATACCTGGCTTTGCCTCCATCCCAGGAGGTTTTGTGGGGGATAGGACCCCATGTCACTCTTTCTTCTCCATCGCAGGACTTGATCTGGAATGTCAGCCCACACTCAAATGCTTTCTTCAGCAGCATTGCTGTCTTCTGCCCCTCCTTGTTGTCAGGCAGGAAGGCACAGAAATCCCCCCCTTTGTACAGCTGTCCTGGATGGGGGTCACCAACCTTAGAACAGGAAGAAAGCATTTTAACCAACCACCTGAGTGCTGTTCCTCAGAGCTGGCTTCTGAGAGTTCTGTCCAAAACTTGTACATGGGCACCTCTGCCCCACCCCAAACTTTGAACTAAAACCAGAAGTCACAAAGTCTTCCAAAACAGCAAGCTGCTCCCAAACCTGGGGTGGAGCTTTTTTGCCCTTCCCCAGGTCAACATCTCTGGTGCTTTGCCTGGCAGGGCATGGAGCTGTAGCTGCCCTCCTGCTACACAACCCCCACCCCCCACGACACTGTCAGAACCCACTGTGTGTCCCACAGCAGGATGGGGAAGCCCCTGGGGTGGGTACCTACCCCTTGCACACCATCAGGGATGCTGTAGGTAACCTGGATTGTTGGGTCTCGATAGTAGCCAGGCAGACTCTGAGACAAGGAGGAGATCTTGAATGTCCCTGAGACCTTGCAGATCGGGACATCCAAGGAGGAGCTGCAGCAAGCTGGCTGTGTATGGTCTGCTGCAAAACATGCCCTGCACAAGGAGTGACCACAGGGGGCCTGGCAGGTCACACCTGAGCCCTGGCAAGCATCACACTGACCCAGAGGGCTCTTGTTGCTTTCCTGTCCAAGGCTGGGGCCTCTTGTCTGCCATGATGAGAAGTCAGGTTCCTCCTGCACATTGCTCCTGCCCATCGGGAGCGGAGCCCTTTCCTGGTCCCCAGGCTCTGCTTCAGGTGATTGTTGGGCTGCAGTCTCAGGTGCCTCAGCAGCCATAGCCCGGTACAGCCACGTGGGCAGGGAGTGAGGAGCACCTTCTGCTGCAGGAACTGGTGAGTGCAGCTGTCCTGTCGCTTCACTGTGGCCTCCTCTGCTCTTTTCCCTTGTAAACTGGAATCTGTCTGGCAAGACCTGCTTTTGTCGTGCAGCGTCAGGTTCCCCCACAGCCAGTTTTCTCTTCAGTTGTTCCTGAGACTCCTTCAGACCAGCAGGACTCAGTTTATCCACCACACCAGGGCTCAGAAGGCTGCTTCCTCCTTGCACAGCCCCAGAATCAAGACGGTCATCGGTCTCCTCCTGCCCCAGTGCCTGCTGGAACCTCCAGGGACTAGGCGACCTCTTTTCCTCAGCCTCAGGCAGCTGAACAGCCCTGAGCACATCTGCACGGTTGGCTTTATCGCTGATGTTCAGGTGCTGCAGGCCCATCTGTAGGGACTCCATGCTGCTGGGAAGGGCTGCACCCAGCACCGCATCCTGGTTTCTGCTTGGCTGGCTGATACTTGAGTGCCCTCTACTCTCTGTTCCTGGAGATAAGGATGAAGACTTCAGGGCATGGAGCCTCCTGGAAGAAAACACGTGGAAGGCCTCAGTCACTCCTGGCAGCATCTCCTTGGGGTAGGCAAGATACAGCTTGTACTTGTCTTTGCTGAGTCCAACCTGGAGGGAGTTTCCTCGCAAGAGGCTGCACAGTTCACTCAGGGCACTGTCATCTGGACCATCCACAGCGAGCTCCGAGTAGCTCATACTCTGACACAAAAGGTCAGGACACTTCTGCACAAGAGCCTCCACCTTCCATTTAGCCTGGGAAAGACAACTCCTGTCCGCTGCCTGTAGCGTCAGCACCGTGCAGTCCCCAGTGCGGTGCTCCGAGATCTGCACACCTCCATCCCTGCACAGATCATCAATAGCAGCACGGCAAACATCTTTCAGGTAAGACCACTGCAGAGAGTCCAGGCTCATTTCCTCACTCACCTTCCTGCCCCCGCTGCCTTGGGGGGTGTCGTTTTCCTTTGACCTGGGCAGGGAGAAGCTGTTGGAACGTCGCAGCAGAGGCCTGGTTTTAGAGTCTACAGCAGAAGATGTCCTTGTCATGTCAAAGGTACTAGATGTGCTAACAAGGGGATGGTGCTTGACGGGACCTGAACCTTTAGAGTCCCCAGGATGCTGTGAAGTGCTGCTTTCTTTGCCCCCAAGGGGAGACAGAGTCTTACGGCTTGTAAGCCTGGCACCTTCTTTGCCGTGGTCCCACTCTTTGGGGTCCTTCTGCTGAGACTCTGCTGCTGACCCCAAAACCACATCTCTTGTAGACACAGGAGGCTGGGACTGCTGGGATGGTGCTGTTGGGTCACTTTGACCTAGAGCATCTGGCTCTGATAAGCTTTTTCCAGTAAGCTGCACCTGTCCCACTGGTGGAGAGTCCTGATTCAGCAAGAGGCCCTGGCTGGCCTGAGATCTGTCAGCTTTTAGGGTGCTGAAGTTGGCAGCCAGCTTGAGCTCACCTTTTGGTTCCAGCCTGCCTGGGCTGAGCCTTGAGGCTGAGGTGTCTGCAGGCGCTTTGGGCTTGCGCGGTGCAGCCTCCGTGGTGCGGGAGGTTGCTGGGTGTGAGGGCTGGGAGCTGCTGATTGTGCCAACCGTGTGTGCAGCACCTCTTCTGGTGCTGAAATCCTGAAGGTACTGCTTGGCCTGGGACACATCAATGAGGTTTCCAATAAGATAAAGCTGCTTCTCATCCTCATGGCAGAGCAACTGCGGATATAATTTCTGCAGCTCGTGTGTCAGAGCTCTGAGTGCCTGGCTCTCCATACCCAGTTCTCTCTTGGCGATCTTCTCCTTGCGCAAGCTCACCTCCAGCTGCTGGTAAAGCTGCTGCAGGGCCAGGCGGGCCTGTCGCAAGGCGTCCATGTCCCCAGACGTACCTGCAGCTGGTTGGAGGTACAGTATGGCGATGCCATCGCTGCTAACATCCACCACGTCCACCCGCTGCTGGCGTAGCACACCTTGGTACTCGGCAGCACAGAACGTCTGCATGTACAAGTAAATGTCTGAGTCCATCACCAGATAAAAGTCCTCCAGCTGTTCCGCAGCCACCCCATCCACTGGGCGCCGAGGTGATGGGAGTTCATCTGTCTGGTCCCAGTTCAGCAACTTTGCTGTCTCATGCACTGGCTTGGCGGAGTCAGGCTGGTGACCATGTGTCCTGGGCTCTTTGGCCACATGACTGGAACCCGGCGGAAGGATCTCTCCTGCAGCTTGGCTCTTGATGTTCAGGCTGCCCAGCAGCTCTCTGCTGAAGGCCTGCAGCTCAGTGAATGGTCCCTTGACTATGCAGTGCGTGTTCTTGGAGTCAAAGTCGAACTGCACGTTGCTGTAGCCTTTAAGCAAGGTTCTCAGGAGGGTTTTGCCAGCAGGAAGCTTGCCATAGTCAACTATCATGCAGGCACGTACGAAGATCTGCAAGTAGATCACAAGGGAGTGAGAGAATAAGGACCAAAAAAATAACCCTTCTCCAAGGCACAGAGGGAGGCAAATGCACCTGACACTCGTCACAGTCCCTGCTTTATTATGACAGAAGAGATGACACGATTCACTACCTCCCTTGCCCTCAGCATTCTGCTTTCAAATGAGATGGGAGCATGACACTGGCAGGACTGAATGACCCAGCCAGCCCAAGCAACTCTCGGACCTTGTACACATAGTCAAAAGCTTTCTGCACGTGAGGAATGCAAGGGACAAATCACAGGGAGATGTGGCTCCACCTCTACTTGCTGGGATCACTGCAAACAGCCCAAACCCAACTATTCCTTCTGCATCTCAAATGTAGTTGCCCTCTTAGAGCTTCAGCTGAAGATATTCAAGCAGTCTGGCACCACAGGCTTGCAGGAAGGTCTGCAACACCAGGCTAACTCCCATGTCCTTGTTTTCAGTGCTCAGACATGAAAATAGGAGACGTTGCTACTGCCATACTCTCCTGAAGCTGGAGGAAGAGGGAAAAACTCTCCAGGGTCACGGAGACACCAGCATGTCTGCCTCCTAAGGTCTCCCGAGAAGGACAGAATAAAAACACACTGTGCATGCACAGCTAATGACACGGCAGAGGCATTAACAGCATCTCCTGTGTGTCACCAGATGGGCTGGGGGAAAAGTGCTCTTTCCCTCCAGGCTGACTATCCTTCCTGGCTTCGCTAGGCACGTGTTCAATGGAGCCCCCAGCCCCGCCTGGACATCCCTGTCTTCTTAGTGCAGCAAGAACTAATTCCTCATTTGAATACCAGTAAAAACCAAGTAATTGCTTTGTCTAATTAAGCTTTGAGGAGAGCATGAGGTCTCCGTGAGTACGGCTGCCCGGCATGGCACTGGGACTGTGACGCTGGCTGCCCAGCGCTACCTCATCGGGGCTCAGCTCCACCACGTGCGCTGTCACTTCCAGCGGGTATTTCTTCCCTCCGACCGACAGCACGTGGTCCTTCACCTCCAGGATCCTCTGGGCCACTGCGTGGGAGAAGCCACCAGACCCCAGCTCAGCCCGGCCCGGGGAAGAGGCAGCAGCTCCGGCCCCGCCCCGAGCACCGGGAGGATCCGGGGGTGGGGCGGGAGGATCAGGGACGCGGGGCGGGAGGATCCGGGGGGTGGGGCAGGGGGATCAGGGACGCAGGGCGGGAGGATCCGGGGGGTGGGATAGGAGGGTGGCCCGGGGGTGGCCGTTACCTTCCAGAGCCTCGAAGGTGATGAGGGCGCAGGCCCGGGGGCCGGGCAGCACCTGCACGTCGGCGATTTCCCCGCCGCCGTTGCGGGAGCGCAGGAAGTGGATGGTCAGCTTGTCGGCCACCCTGTCGGGGGGCAGGTCGGCGGGGAGACCCCGCACCCGCACCGTGCGGCCCGCCATGGCTGCGCAGAGAGGCCGCGGGCAGCCGGGCACCGGTACCGGGGGGGTTGCGGGATTCAGGAGCCCCGGCTGCAGTTTCCCCCACCCCGCGCCGCCGGGTTGGGCCCGGGTCCCCCCCCCTCGCCGCACCAGGCCCTCACCCACCCCGACCCCGCCGCATTCCCGGCCCCCGCTCGCCCGCTCGGCCCCAGCGCCGCGGCCCGGCCCGGCCCCGCTACCTGCGTCCCGCTCCGGCCCCGCCACCACCCCCGGGGAAACGAAAGCGAAACCGGGGCCGCCCCGCCTCGGCCGCCCCCGGCACCTCCCCCGGCCCGCCCGAGCCCCGCGGGACGGCTCGGCCCGGCCCTACTCGGCCTGGCCCTGGTGCCCACAAAGCCCGGCCCGGGGGCCCGGCCTCACCCCCTGCTCTTGCACGCAGGGCCCCTTCTGATGCCCACGCCGTCCCCAGCACGACAGACACGCCCGTCCCTGCAGATAGTTTATTTCCACCGTGCCAGGGGCCAGCGGCCCCAGAGAGCTCTGCTGCACGGGGCTGGCGAGGTCTAGCCCCTGTCCTCTGTGAAAATGGCCACCCCTTGCCGTCCTGCAGGGACATAGTCAAGGGCATCCACCTCTCCCCCACCACGGCTGGTCTTCTGGAAGTGGATCTCCAGGGCATCCCTCATGGCCTCCTCCTCCAGCACATCGGGGATCCCTGAGAGCAGGACGGTCCTGGGGCAGCGGGAGGGCTGGAGCTGGGCAGAACAAGGGGTGAGCTGCAGCCAGCCCCAGGGAAGGGGTCCTCTTAGGGCACATGCTGAGCAGCATGACAGGGTGGGGAGGGGGTCTTCAGAAGCTCCCACCTGTCTGTCGTGCCCTGGGCTGGCAGGTGCTGCCGTTACCTGCAGGTTGGTGATGTCTCCACTCATGTGTGGTGATATTTTGACTTCGTATTTTCTTTTCCCAATGAGCACCTGGATTCGTCCTTTCGCAATTAGCGGCTCCGCCACTGTCCATGGAGAGAAAGCCCTGAGCTGCCCAGACCCCTGCTGAGGTTACATCCCTGGCACAGACACCCAGGCTGGCATTGCCCAACCCCAGCTCACCCACACAGTCTCAGGAGAGACAGGACAGCCTGGGCTCACTCTGCCTTCCCCATTCCCCACAGACACAGCTCCAACTTCTCTCAGGAGATGACCTGTGTCCACCCCAAGCCAGCTGGACTGTTCTCCCTTGCTGAGCTGGAGCTCAGTACACGCCACGCACCTCCATCCTGAGCAAAGGTCAGCACGACCTGCCACGAGTCTTCCAGGAGCTCCCTGTACTCCACCTCACTGCCCCCATTCTTTGTCTTGCTAAAGAAGAGCTCCAGCTTGTCCAGCAGTTCCTCCTCCGTGATGTCCAGGCTGGGCAGGTCAGACACGAGGATGCTCCTGCTGCTCCGAGTTAGCCCCATCTGTGGGCGGCCCGGGCCAGTCAGCGCCAGGGCAGGGCCAGCCCCAGAGCTTGGGGGAGCAGGGCAGGGCTGTGGCACTCATAGGCTGAGCTGGGCTGGTCCCAGTGACTGGGCAGAGGCCAGCTTGGCTAGTGGTGGAGCAAGGCACAGCAAAGCTGGTGTGTGTCCAAGGCAGCCCTGCAGGGTGGGGAGCAGTGGGGCCTTGGAACCTACCTCCAGGACAGACGGCAGCAGTATATCCACTGGCGCTGCCTGCACTTGCACTCTGCACCGGTCAAGCTCTTCCAGCTCCTCCCCATAGCTCAGCTCCACCATGTGCTCCTTCATCTCAATGATCCTCTGGGCCACTGCAAGCAGGGAGAGCCCCCAGCACAGGGGATCAAGCACCTGCTCTGAGCACACAAAGGACAGGACCCGAGGCAGCTACTCCTTTGGGGAGGGGGCATAACCCCCCATGACACCAGCAGTGGGGATGGAGCTCCAAGCCTTGGCCCAGGGAGGGGACACAGGGCAGGTCCCCAGAGCCTATCAACCAGGACACCTATCTGTGGCAGTGCTGTCGCTCTTACCCTCTGCCTTCTCAAAGGTGATGAGGGCCGAGCCCCCCGGCACAGGGTAGCGGATCAGTGGGGTGAGCATCAGCTTATTCATGTCCTCCTTGTTTGTCACAAGCCCCTTAAACACCATTTTCTTCTCTGGCAAGGCAGACAGCATCTAGGTTGGAGTACACAGAGCACATGGAGGAGACCAGACCTGCACAGGGCCCGTTCCTGCCAATCCATAGACTACAAACAAGCTCATAGCTCAAAACAAACAGCTGGAGAGCCCCAGGAGAATGTTTTCTAGGGTCTGGCTGTGTCTGCATTCCCAAAGCCAAGACTGGAGCTTCTGGCCTTGGCAGAGGAGCCACCTGCGGGCAGGAGCTGTACCAGTTGTCAAACAGTGCCCAGCTGTGTTTGCCTGCAGGCTCTCCAGCCAAGCTCACATCCTTTGCCAGCAGACCCAAGTGCCCCATTACCATCACCAGATCCTCCTCAAGGACCCTCTTCCTCACTTCTTCCAGTTTCTTTTTCAGCATCTGCTTCTCCTGCCTCAGTCTGTTCTCCTCCTCCTTCGCTACAAAGATGCGCACCTGGAAGGAAAGAAAGAGGGGGCAGCACAGGACCCTCCAGGATACAAGGGGCTGCACCACACTCTGTTTTAATCACAGCACTGTTCTTGGAAAGGGCTCCACCCACACTGCTTTTCTCCTCACATTTGAGTGTAGCCCTTTTTCTACCACCTGATAACTCGCTCGCTTCTCAGCACAGGTCTGACTTCTCTGAAACCTTCACCAAGCCCAGAGCAAAGTGGTTTCAGAGTAGTGAGCCAAATGACGTAGCCCCACCACCCACAGCCACCTTTCCAAGCCCAGGATGAGCCCTCCGACCACCAACCTGGATGGCTCTCTCTTCATGTCTGTTTAAAGTCATTTGTTGCTCAAGATTTTTATGAAGAAGTTCTCCCTCTTTCATCAGCTCTCGTGTCCTTTGCTCTACAGCTTCCTTGAGCATTTGTAGTTCTATGTGTTCTTGCTCCAGAGTACTACAACGCTTCTGCAAGAGGTACCATCAGACAGTGAGAGCTTGCAGACATTGTGCCAGGCCCCACAGCTGTCCAGCCCCGGCACACACTGTCGGTTGGGAAGGAGGGAGGCTGCTCCCCGTGCAGAGCCCCAGTCCCCAGAGAGGGCTCTCTTAACTGGGGATATGCCCTCCCTGCCAAGAAAAGGCAAGAAACTCAAGCCACAGGCCAGCCAGGGAGGATCCTGGGGTGGTTTGGATCCCACCCGATCCACCCCTCGCGGATGCAGCAGAACGCACCTTATAACTCTCGATCTCCTGCTGGACTTGCTCAAGGGTCACCTCCGAGGGGGCTTTCAGGCCGTCGTCTGAGGACAGCCTGATGAAGGAGTCCTGGAAGCAGGAGGGTCCTCAGCCATGCTGCACCAAGCCCCATGCTATCCCCCGCCCCGGTCCTGCCCCGCTCCCCTCGCCTCTGTCCCCCAGGACACCAGGGACTCAGCCCCTCACCTCCAACGAGTCCATCCCCCCGGCGCCGACGGCAGAACAGCGGCGGTGTGAAGATTGGGACCGAGAGCAAGCCCACCCCGCCCGGGCCCCCGCTGCCGGTGCAGCTCCGCGTCTCCTCCCTCCCTTTGCTTTCGCTTTCGCTGTCGCGGCCCCGCCTCGGCCGTCGAGCGCGGAAGCCCCGGCCGGGGCAGCCCGCGGGCCTTACCTTTCCTCCCCTTCCCCGCAGCTTTGCCGGGTCCCCCAACCCCGGCCTCAGTTCCCGGTGGAACTCGCTTCCCCAAACCCCCCGCCGGTAAATCACCTCTCCCCCCTCCCCCCCGCACTCCTCCGGAACACCCCAAAC
>JANIJG010003891.1:0-34041 GCA_024611175.1 Megaceryle torquata | reverse complement strand
GCAGGGCCATCTGCAACCAGAGCAGGGTGCTCAGAGCCCCGGCCAACCTCCCCTGCAATGGTGCCAGGGATGGGGCACCTCACTGGGCAGCCTGTTGCATTACAGGACAGCTTCCACCTATGGAACATGGATTTGGTGGTGTGATGCACGCTTTTTTGACATGAATGATCTTGTTTCAGTCCCACGGGTGTGTTTGGTTGTATGTGAAGCGGGGGATTCTTCTGGAAATGAACACGTTGCAGTTGTAAAAGCTGGTGCATAAAGATGCAGCGTACCAAAAATGTGCCTGCTTTGCTTTAGCACCTCTTGGAGGTGCTTCGAGGAGAGTTCTTCCAGTTTCTCTGTAGCTCATCTTTTGGAGTTCCAGCCTTTGTATCAAGTGCATGAACCGTAGCTCGTTTGTAGCGCGCTGTTTGTCTTGGCCGTATGAAGGTTTGCTGCCCCTTTGTGTTGTGAGATGTGCCGGAGCTGTAGGGTGGCTCGTGTGTGCTCGCTTGGCACTGCTGAACGTCCCAGGAGGGTGAGGCATGTCCTGGATTCACATCACAATGGCATATTGATTAAAAAATGAATGTTGGCCGTGCCAGAGAGGTCTGGTTCAATGCTCCCGATGTACGTGTCAGTTGTACGGAAGATGTCTGTTAAATGTGTGTAGGTTGACAACTTGCTGCAGCTTCTTGTTTTTCCCCAAGCTGTTTTGAGGATTACAGTTAATATGCCATTGTTGTTGGTTCTAACAGTGGAAGAAAAAGGTATCCTTAATATGTTCTCTTCCTTTGGGGCAATAATTACTGGTCAAGAAGGCTCCAGTAGCTACTGTGTCAAGAAGCAACTCAACACCAAAGGAAAGACGTTAGGCTCGTACAGCCAACCAGGGCTTATAGCTTAGGGTTCAAGTGGCCTTTCTTGCATTGTCAGAAAACCCTCTGGAACTTTTTCCTTACTCGGTGTCAAATCAGTTTCGTGAGACTCAGGAGATATTTAAGTCTCTAAAAGTTAAAGGATTGTGTTGATTCTGTGTTTTTGAAAGGCTGCTTTTCTTACCAAACAAACTTGCAGAAACACGTCTTCTCTGTTGCAAATAAAGTGTTGAAATAAAATAAACATGGTAAAGATTTTCTGTGTGGGGAAAAAAAAAAAAGGCATTTTATTTTACTCAGAATGGAGTTCAAAACTAGAAAGCTAGAATTCAGACCTCTGGAAGAATTTGAGGAGATAATGAGATGTTAATCCCTCAGCTGCCCCACCTCTGAAGGAGCAGTGAAGCTGAGGACCTGAAGAGAAGACTTCACCTTTGCTGTTAAAGTCTACAAGTTTAAAATTAACCCAAATGGTTGAACTATTTGGGGTTTAATTTAATTTGTATTTTTGTTTGGTTGCCGTTTTTCATAAAAGAACACAGTAAATGCTAAATAAAGTTTATTAAACACTCGCCCCAGCTGCTTAATGAAGATGATTTAAAGGTGATTAAAGACTCCCTCCCAATCCGAGACGCTTCTAACAAGTTCTTCAGATCTTTGATGTCAAGATGGTGTGCAGGGTGCTGGGTGCCTGCTGCCGGGGAATCGGGGCGGCCGAGCACCCACAGCCGGGTACGGTGGCAGGCTGGTGGTGCTGGTCCTGCTGCCTGCCTGGGGGTGGCACCTCGGTCTGTGTGGCTGGGGATGGAGTCAGCTGAGGCTTCTGGAAGCAGAAGAGCGTGTTTCTGTCTGGTCTGTGAAGGGAGAAGCATGGCAATTTCGATCTTTGTCTCCCCCCACACCCCTGGGTCACCCAGACAAGGTGACCAACTGTCTGGTTTTGCGTAGTTCAGGTGTCCTTTGCCCGATGAAGGGGCTTTAGCAGCAAAATGTTTTGATAATTTTTCTTGCATAATTAGCAGAGTGAAGCTCTTGTCAGCCTGTTTGCCAGTGAAAAGTCAACTTTGGAAACATTTGATGTGCAAGGGAGCGAATAATCAAAATAAATGGCTTGCTCTCTCCTCCAGTAAAATGTGAACTGTAAAACCAGAGAATGGGGTTCCTGGGTATTCGCAGAGGCACAGAGCTGCTGTGGCCAGGGCTTCGCTAATGAAATGCGCCGAGCGCAGCGTAAACACCCCCCCTCCTGAAAGGCCTGTTCCTGGGCACTGCCATCGGTGCCCCCTCCTCCCCGGGCTGGCCGCTCGGTTTCGCGCTCTCGCTGTCCATTGCTCCACGCGCTGTTTGCACCTCTCTGCCTGAATTCTTGGTTGGCGTAAGCAAAGGTTTGCAGCAGTAACTCTGGCACCTGCCCCTCCCTGTTACTGCAGACCCGCACAGCATGCTCACAGCATCAGTCGAGGGTCGTCCTCTCCCCTTCCATCCCCTGTCGTTATTAACAAAACAGCCTTTTCTGCCCGGGAAATGGTCTTTAAAATCCATGCTTAGTTGGTCTTAGCAATATGTTAATTTGCGTTGGACAATAATTAACCTTTCTTTAGAAAAGAACAACAACAAAAAAGCAAAATCAGATGTAAAATTGGTTATTTACATTGTGACTCAACTTGGTACCTTAAATCATCTCAATCAACTGGAGGTGTTTAGACGTGTGCCAAAACCTGGAATGAATATTCCACCTGTGCAAAGGTAAAATGCTGTTTTGAAAATTTTGGAAAACCAGGTAAAATTCCACAGGGTGTGGGTGGTTTTATTTCGTTTTGGGGTTGGTTTTTTTTACTAACCTTGAGTTTTGCTTAGCTTTTCTTTGAATCATGATGCTCACACAATTACTCAGTAGGGTTTATTTTGCATTTCTGTAGCTATGTTTTTTTTTTTCCTGGTTGTAGTCCAAAGAAATTTCCAACTCGTGCACCCACCCCGAGAGCTGAACTCCAGTACAGTGACTGCAGCGAAGGGGCAGCGTGGCTGTGCCCGGCAGCGTGGCATAGTGATTCTGTGGATTTATCCAGCCTGAGCTGAGAAGGGTTGGGGGCATGAAGTGCCTTAAAATAACGTCACTGTCATTTCATGCATTTCTAAGAATAAGATTATGAATTTGGCGGAGGAGACGGGAGGTGGGGGATGAAGGTGGAGTCCTAAAGCCGTGTTGAAGGTCCAAAGAGACCTTTACCCTTGTGTAAGAAAGCGCCTGTAACGGCAGCGTGCCCAGCGCAGCCCTAGAGTGGGGGCGGTGCAGGAGAGGGGAGGACTCTGGTGCTGAAACACTCCTGTGCAGCGTTACTTGCCCGAAGCAACCTGTGCAGCCTGGCTGGATTTTCAGGTGGCCAGGGGTGTTTTTCTCCTGGGGAGCAGTGCAGCCCTGCACAGATCCCCAGCTCATACAGCCCTCCCCAGACCTGCTAGGCTTGGCGGCTCTGCCCCTGGGAAGTTTACCACGAAGTCATTTTCAAGCTGTTTGATTCCTTTGCAGTCCTGCTTGCAGGATCCTCGGTGCTCCTGGGCTCTGTCCCGTGGCTCCGTCTGCTGACACTGCTGCTGGTGCCCGCGCCGCGGTGCCGTAGCAGCCCGTCGCATGGGCGATGACAGAGCTGTTCAGGCACCTCTTGCCCTTTCCTCCCCAGCTGGTGACAGGTGAACTGAGGCTGCGCTGATATGGTCAGATACAGGCCATCGAGCGGAGCCTTCGCTCGGGATTCATCCTCCCTGCAGTTTGTAGGCAAGAGCCACCCCGTGCTCTCTGGCCTGCGTGTGGTGCTGATAGAAGCTGCTCTGCCTCTGGACGTACAGAGGTGTAGGACGTGAAGGAAAGCGATCGGAGCGACAAGTGCAGCAGGGAGATGTGCAGCTTCATCGCCGCTTGAGGGGGGCTGGAAGGTAATGTACAGTTGGGGGTCCGGAGATACGTGTCCCTCTAAACTGCTGCAGGTAAGCAGTCATCTCTTACAGGGGCTGGTATTTAAAGATCTGTTGTTAGTAGTTGTGCTTCTTGTAGCAGTGTTTTCACACGTGTGGATCTGTGTTGGTTTGTGTCCAGCAGCACTTGCCTTCACCAAACCCCAGATGCTGTGCTGCTGAATGTTGAGTGTCACTGCTGCAGGTGATGGTGGGCTGGCACCCTGGCTGCCCCTGCAGAGCCTGGCAGGAAAAAAGGGAGCAAAAAGGGTGTTGATCCCACCTAGAAAAAGAGTAGTTTGAGGTCATGAGCTGCACCCAGTTAAAGAAGTGGGAGGGTGGAAGAAGCCATCAGTTGCCTCTCTCTGCTTAGCCTTCTGCTGCTGAGGTGCCCTGAAGGAGCTCAACCCCAAGCTCCACATGGCTGTCGGGTACACTGCTAGAGGAGGAAGAAGTTCAGGCACCGTTCCTCTATTGCCTCTCTTAACTTGTTTCTGTGACATCAGCACAAGCTAAATCTAATCTTTCTGTAAGCAAGGTGACAGTGCAGAGGATAGCTGGGGGAAAAGGTGGCCAAAAGGACAGCATGTGGACTGGAAGGCAGATGTGAAGGTGAAGGATGGGGGAGGTTCCAGAAAATGGAGAGGAAGTGATCACTTTGAAGGACTTGGAGTGAAAATTATCATGATGTTAGTAAAAGAACAGAAAGAGGAGAAATAAATTTCAGTGTAATGCATTGTTGTGAACTAGGCATTAAGAAAACGCTGCATCGCTCTTCTGATTCGGGGGAGTTCCAGGCAGAGGGAAGACTCTGAGTGTATAAATGGCTCTTCATGAAAAACAAACCCCACCAAGGAACAGCTTCATGCAGTAGCAGTTCGCTGGTCGGTTCTTTTCAAACTCTGCATTGATTAGCTTCGCTCGGGGAATCCAGGAGGAGTAGTGGGTCGTCTCCCCTGAAAAGGGTGAGCAGGACAAGAAGGATGTCGGTTGGTCAGTCCCTCCTGTCAGATGACAGTGGGATGGTTCAAGCCCCCAGCTCCAGTGCAAAGGAATGTGTTGCTATCCATGTCTGTGGTGAATGTGGCACAAACAGAAGGCGAATGACTGTTGCCCAGAAGAGTAGAGATGTCTTTTATTTGCACTAGTTCAAATTGCCAAGTAAGTCCACATTATTTGGCCAGTTCTGGGAGTTTTGGAGGTGTTTTAGTAATTTCTGAGTTGATTCAACCAGCTGACATAGAGAGGTAGGGTATTAAAAGGACCAATAAAGAATTCAGTTACTGGTCTGTGGTTTTCTCTCTGGTGAGCAGTGTTCTGAGGGTGCTGGGCTGCCTGCGGCATGGGCCGGAGGCCGCGGTGGCAGTGGGCAGGGGCTGATGGCACCATCCCGCCGGTAGCAGAGCTGGGTGCGCGGGGAAGCGGCTGCAATGCCCGTGCTCCTGGGCACTTCTGCTTTTAGTCAATCCTCCTGAAAAAAGAACGAGCTAGTAAGTGAGGAGGTGCCTTGGGAATGGGCAGCAGCAGGGTGCCAAGCAAAAATCTGCTAAACCAGTAGTAATTTCTGCAGTGTTGTGGAGAGGGCTTTTTGTATGTATTCAGTAGCAAATTGCTCTCTGAGTGTATGCTGTTGGTTCTCCAGAGCTGGCATCAGATGTCTATTTGAAGTGGCTCGTCATCGCTACGAGACGCTGTTAGAATGGTGGTACAGTGTGGTGGTTGGCACTCTGTCTGTCCCTCCACTTGAGGCACAGTGGATGCTGTTCAACGGGAGCTATTTTAATTGGTTTCCACTCTGTGTTATGTTAAAAACTCTGCTGCTAGATGTAGAAACCCGTGACATATGTTTTGTTTGTCCCTGAAAACATACACTTCATTTGGCTTTGGTCATTCAAATCTGTTGTAGGTGATTGTCAGCTGCGTTTGGCAGCACTTCAGCAGCAAGGCAGCTTCCTGCGGCCCGGGACTATGAACTGTATAATTTGTCCAGGGGGTGCCGTGCGTTACGGAACTGAAAATTCCTTCTCTGACAGCACACGTTGCCTAGCGCAGCGGCGTGCCCGCTGGGAACGGCCAGCGCCACGAGGAGGGGCGGGAGCTGCCAGGACCCAGGATGGGGCTCGCAGCTGGGCCGCTCCGGGAACCCCAGCCTTGGGCACTGTCGGGGAGCAACGGGTGGGAAACATCCACGAGCGCCTGGCTCCGCTTCCCCGGAGAGCCCGGCTCTGTGGAACGCGTGCCCGTGGCGGGGGGGTGCGTGTTGGGCTGCAGGCTGGGCCTTCGCCCGGGCGAGGGGCCCCGTCTGCTGGGGGGAGAGGGTGGGTGAGCAAGCCGGGGAGCGTCTCTTTGGTGGCCAGCCTTTGGTTTGGGATTCTCTGCAGTGTGGTAGCTGGTTAGAAAATAACCAGTAGTCATGACTTCTGTTAATTAACTACCAAGAGTTAAATAAATGTTGTTGGAAAAACTAGTCTGTGTTTATTTGGCACGACTTTCTCCGGCAAAAGCTGGTGCTCGTTGGTACACGCTCGATTTCTGTGCACGTCTGCAGCACGGTTTTATGTTTTTCCTCTGTATTGATTTTCATGATTCATTGAACGTGATCTAAGCAAAAAGCATACTTAGCTGACACTGGAGACAGCTCTCTGTTCAAGGGGGACGTTTATGGGTGCTGAAATGGCGCCAGGCCTTTTTCCATTACTTTATCAAGTAACACACACCAGTAATATTTCTTTGTTTAATTTCCTTTTCTAGGTCACTGGTATGTCACCTCTGGTTTGTTAAAGAGCTGTGGCAAATTCTTACTCTGAACTTTCCTATCAGTTTTGTTCCTGTTATTTTTCTGATAATCTGTTTTGAGGTTATTTTGAAGTGGAAGGGCCTTTATCTTGTGTTTGGGAGTCTGGATGGGGGACTTTTTTTTTTTTTCCTCCCAGTAGAGCTGTTTTGGAAGGTACATGTGGGAAATCTGGATAAAAGCAGAAGCTCTGAAAGCTGATGTGTAGCTTTTTCCAGTTTTAATCTCTCTTCTTTGTATGGCAAGCTCAAGTTCCAGATGTTGTTTTGGCTTGGAGATAGTGAATAGGGGAAAAATAAGCATTCTTAATGTTAACAGAGTCAGACTGGCTGGTTCTGCACTGACAGGAAAATGGGGAGATAAAACCTCCTTAATGGTGCGTGCGCTGCCTAAGTAGCCAATAAAACAATGCTGTCCTCTCTGGCAAGCCGTCCCAGCTTGGCAGCGCCGGCTGCCAACTGCCAGCGGAGACAGCTGCAGAGGCTGAGGGGCGTTAAAGGAAAACTACGTGTTAACTTGCTTGGGTGTGCAAATCCCCTTCCCCTTTCTTCAAAGTGAATTCTTAGCCCCCTTTCTTCTCACCCCAACATGCGTCTTGGAGTCCCGCTCGCTCGCCTCCAGCGGGGGGCTGTGGCTGTCGGGTGGGGGTGCCAAGCTGGGGTGAAGGGGTGTCAGGAAGATGTCTTTCAGGGTCTGGTGGCTTTATGGGTCTGAACTGCATCAGGGGTTTGTCTTGGAGCACTGGGGTGGTTCTTGAAGCTCATCCCCCCCCGATGAGCTCCATTCCTTGGGAGCTGCAGAGCGGTTTGGGCACATGTATGGCTGGAGTCCTTCTGGAGGAAGCGAAGCTGCGAGCTCCGTCTCCGCTGTGTCCCAGGTGTGCTCCATCCCAAAAACGTGGGCGCAAAGGTCTCGGCCTCTGCTGGCCAGCTTTGGGCTGGGTGTGGTAGGGGCAGCTTCCAGCGAGGAGACCGGGCGAGTTCTGCTCTGATGTAAAACTGCAGCAGGCAGCTTCCTGCACGAGTCTATAGGTTGTGTGTATCATAGCCTATCCATCTTCCATGTTATATTATTTTAAATATATCTGTGCGCTGTGTCTCTTCCTGACCTGTTCCTCCTGTCCTGCTCAATTCTACGTGTACGAGCAGTTGGTTTGTAAACGATTGCTCCGGTTCTGCCTATTTCCTCCTTTATCTGTTCTATTGTGGGGAGTAGGAAGCGGCAGTTTCTGGTCGATGCCTTGCTCCCCCCATTGCCTGTCCCTCCGGTGGGATGCAGCTTCAGGGCCTGCTGACCGTGGGGAGCAGCTCTTCTCGGAGTGCTCCCTTCACCTGCCTTGTTTAATATGATAAAGCTAAAAGTCAATAGTGCTGACACCAGCTCATGGAAGTCACAGCGGAGCCAAGCTGTGGCACAGCTCCTCTGCTGTCTGAAGTCCTGTCCGTTTGCTGTGTGGAATTGGGATAAACTTGTCCACGTCACCATTTGTGTAAGTTATTGAAAGAAGGGGTTGGCTTTGTGTTTGGGGTGGGTGGGAGGGATCTGGTGCCTGTTGGTGGGACAGGGTGAGAGCTACTTGAGCGCATACAGCCTCAGCCGGCTGGACGCGTGTGTCACCATAGTCTAGTATCTAATGATTTACCCCTTTTCGCCTTGTTTTTGCCATGGAGGTGGGAGTATGTGCCTGGAGCTGGCTGGCTGACCAGCTGTGGTTGTGTAAGCATTGCCAGACTCCCCAGAAACACTGTCCTTAGAAATCCTGTGGGACTGGGCTGTAGAAGCTGCAGAATAAATGGGCTGTTGCACATGTTTGCTGGAGGAAGACACAGAAAGAAAACCTGGGTGTAGGAAACTCCAGCTGCCTGCCTTTGTGCTGCTCCGAATTCCTTTGCCCCGCTGCCTGGAGGCAGCACTGGGCTGTCTTGCTCATGTGGTTTGTGATTCAAGCCAAGCCCAGATGTTTTCATGCCCGGTCTGGCCCATTTTCTGAGGATAATTTTGGATGCCTTAGTCCATTTTATTGTGGTTTCCTTAGCGTCTAGTCCAGCTGAAGCTGAGATGATTCCTGGCCTAATTGAATGCTCATAGGCAGACATGGCAGCTACTGCTTGATCTCTGCAACCACGTTCCTGCTAACTGCAGAGTGCTCAGAAGTAGATCCACAACGGTGACAACCTGAGGGTATTTTTTGTGGCTGCTTTTCTTTAAGTGGAAAGTTTTAGAGCATGGAACTCAGAGGAGTCTCTCTTATGGCCAGGAGATAGGCGAAAACTCGACAGATTCCTTAGTGGGGGTAGATCTGGCCTTGCTGACTGACCTAGCTTTCCATTCCCACTGAGCAGCAGGAAGGACACGCAAACCTTTTCATACCAACTGTGGGACCTTTTCATCAGCACTATCATCTGTGCTGACAGGCTGATGACAATAACTACCCAGGGCATCCAGAAGGTAGTGCCTTGTGCCTTTGACAATGCTTTTTGCTCCTTTTGTAGGGACGGTTTCTGTGAAAGGTTATTAGTGGGAAGTATACTGACTATTGTAACTCCTCTTGGAGGAAAAAGACTTCATGCCAAATACTTACTGATGCTGAAAGAAAGTGGTTGGTCACTTGCTCTGTACAAGCAAGTGCTATCTTTTCCTCTATCCTATTCAGAATGGTCTCTTGCTCCATCGCTTCCCACTAGTGAGGAGGGCTCTTGACCCACAGCATGTTTGGGCGCTTCCTTTTTCAGCAGCAGTTGGTGGAAGGTTATCTTTGACTTGTCTTCACTGCGTTCTATTAACAGTGATGACTAGATCCTCTCTGTGGAGATGCTGGACCTTGGAAGTCACCAGTGGGTGCATGTCATAAGCTCACTTTAATCAAGACAATGGCTTTGTAGATAAGTTGCTCTGGGCAGCTCTTAATTCAGAGGTCCCAAGCTAGACTTGGATATAAAGAGAATTTTAACTTGCGTTTTACTTTGCATTTGCAGCTTGCAGCTGGAAGTATGTGTGAGGTCAGCCATGGTAATTTTGCTGTGAAATAGTAGTTTGATTGATTGCTTTTGGCATCTGCAACAGCAATTAAAACAAAAGTCTGTAAATACATGGAACGGTTTTCTGAAGATACACAAGCACAGTCAGGTTTGGCAAGGCCATGTGAGATGCAGGAATCAAAGCTTACAGCTAAATAGGTGGAAAGGGAACACTTACAACAGCTTTGGAAAGATGTGTCAGGATTGTATATATTTGGAATAAATTTGACATCGGGTGAGGTGACAAGATGCCCAGTTATTAGGCTGAGGGTTGCGTAGTATGACCGTGATGAACATCACTTGTGACCATGAAAGGGTAGCTCCGTTACCAGAAGGGACACAGATGTTTGCCTGAGAGATTAAGATAGACATGGCTAAAACAACAACCAAGGAATGTCAGGATGGAGTAATTTGGAAAGCAAGATCTCAGTCTGTTTAAGCATGCAGGTTGGAGTGTTAGCTGGATGAGTGTGGGCAGGGGAGGCTGCCACAGGTAAGACCTGGGCAGAACAGGGACCTGCGGAGGAGGCTGGGAATCCAGACAGAAATATCATTGGAGAGCTCTAGGTTGGAGAAAACACCAACTCTTCTTTACCTGATGAGCTCCTTCAACTCGGCTTTGAGTTACATTCACCTCAAAGCGATGGCTGACCGCCATTGTTACGTCTGTAGGTTTCACGTGGCTCCGCACACCTCTGCCTGGCACCGTCCGGCTTGGGTGATGTCAGTGGAAGAAGAGTTGCAGACCACCATGCCTGGAATGTAGCTTGGTTTTGTCTGTGCTTTGTACTTCAGAATACCACGGCTCTGGCCTCTCCAAACAGGCGAGACCAAACTGTAGAACAATACTGTTAGAATTCTGTGGTGTAGTGCCGTCCCTGAAGAGCTCCGCTTTCCCGTGCAGCAGGCTGTTTCCTTCTTTTCTGGATTGCTAACTGTGTTTAGCTTCTTGGATTCCGAAGTAATAGTTTAATGAGAGAATCTGATGAGATGAAAGGCTGTTCAGTGACACGTGCCTGTGGAGCGTTAGGAACTTCTGCTCTGTCTGATTGCTCTAGAAATATTTGGCTAATTTGCATTTGGCTTCCTTAGGCTCGCTGATGTTGGGAAGCAGTTAAGCTATAAGTGGCGTGCAGAAGGAGTACCTGACTTTTTTGTGCCCTTTAACCTTTCCTACTTCATAGCAGCCCCGCACTCCTGAGGAATGCTGGTCTAAACCCAGCGTCACCCGTGAGCTGGTGGCGTGAAGCCCGGTGCTCCTGGAGTCCCTCCTCTCCTCCTTGCCCTCTCTGTGGAGCGGGGTCACACATGCTGCTGGGGTGCTCCCAATGTGCCCTGCAGCTCTCCTCGCCTGTCACCTGTGCTGTGGTGTTCCTCTGCCCATCCTCTACTGCTCCCTGTCTTCAGGGGCTTGCTGGCTTCGCTCTAACCAATGGCTGTGTGTTTGCTGTGTCATGCTGCACTTGTATAGAACCATAGGATTGTTTGGGTTGGAAGAGACCATTAAGGTCATCAAGTCCAACTGTTAACCCAGCACTGACAAAATGAAATAGATGTAAAAAAATTCTCTTCTTTTGTAGCTAACTTTTCTTGATGTGTGGGCTCAGGGACCCAAGCAGAATATTCTTGTGGCACGACCCTGTGAAAATAATTGTAGAGGTTCAGATTTACCCGGGCAGGCAAAATCCTGCTGGGATTAGTGATGTGCAAATGAGAGTCCTGGCTGGGGTGGGGCACCAGCATAGATAAGGGTCACCCGGACAGCCTGGCAGTGGGGGGGCTCTCAGCAGCCCCTTCCATTCACTCACCCGGTTTGGCTCTGAATGATCCAGCCTGATAACATCAGAGGCTGAAAATAAAAAGGCTTTGCACCTCTTAAGGTCCCTGCATGTGTGAGAACACAGGAGGGGACTGTAGTGAGATGCTGCTTAATTAATACATTTGTAGGAACTAGACTGCATTTTTACCTTTCAGCGGGGCTTGCTGGAGTGAGACTGGTCTTTAAATGCTGTTCACATCATACAGTCAGACCCTATCTTCTGTCCTGAAGGGAAAAAACCAAACAAGAAACCCACAAAGAAATCAGTGTTTAAAAATTATGTGAGGAAAAAAAGAGAGGAAAATCGGGGGAGGGGGGAAGAACCTTTTTTTTTTTTTTTTTTGGAAATATTAGGACTTTTGGTGAGACCAAACCTGAAGATTTGTTTTCAGAAATGTTTGTTTTGTATTGGCTGGAGTGTTCCACAAGAAACTTTTAACAGGCAATCTATGTAATAGTTAATAAAAAGCATTTTAAAATCCTGATGTTAGGCTGATAGCCATTATCTCCTTTGCAGCGTAACTCAGGTACCACTGCTGTACCACAGCTCTCTGTAGGAGTCCCAGCAAGTGGCAGATGGGGCTGTGGGGACCTCAGTAGTGTGCACAAACCCTGACATGACCTCGGGCTTCTGTAGGGCTCGCTGATGCTGATACCTGGTCCCAGTCCCATGAGGTGGTGGAATGCATTTGACCATCTGGGTGATCTTCTGCCACCCTGTCTTGCAGGCCACCTTCTGAAACTTCCCTGAGGTAGACTGGGGTGTTTAGATTTGCAAGAGATAAATATTGTTTGGGGACATACCAGTGGTTCCTCTCAAGGGGTCTCGGGAAGCAGCCAGGACCAGCTGGACAAGAGGGCTCTGCTGAGCCCAGCCTGTGTCAGGAGGGGGAGCTGGCAAGAGCTTGATGAAGGGGAAGTGAAAGCGAGGAATAAAAATGGGAGCTTTGTTTTAGACTAAAAAACCAAACAGAGGAATGTTGCGATGGAAATATTTCCTTACTTGGCAGATTGTTTGGCCTTTGCTTTAAAGGATCTGTTCTATTGGGAGAGCTAGGAGGGGGATTGGTAAGACCCTGCTGTCTGTCCTGACAGCTCTCTTGGAGGGACTGAAGGTGTGTTTTCACTGCAAGGTTTTGTTTGTGTTTGGGGCTTTTTGGTGTGTTTGGGTGGCTTTTCTTGTTTGTGTGTTCTGGGTTGGGATTTTTGGTTTTGTTTCTTAAACCAACCTGAGATGATGCTGCCACTGAAGGTGTCCAAGATGAGCTGCGTTCCCACCACCTCTCCTCTGCTGGCACTGGCACGTGGCATCACTGGGCTGAGCCTCGGTCGCAGTGGAGGCTGAAGATCGTATGGCCTCGTGATCACCGCAGCCCAGAGACGGGCGAGAGCCTGCTTGAAGAACAGCAGTGAGCTGAGGACACGGCTGGGGAGCCACTTAGATTGCTCCAAACTGGTTGCGAAACCATAGCCTCATAAAGCTCCACTCAGCTCCCGTGTTGGACGACGTGCCCTCTCTGCAGGTCAGAATTGAGCTCGGGGTTTCTGCCCAAACTTCTTGCTTTCCTCGCCTGTCAGGACAAACACACCCAGGATGTGATATAAGCGGCGTTTGAGAGGCAATTTTGAAAGGCCTGCAAGCTGTGAAAGCACGTTCCTCCCTGAGCTCCTTCGTCACACACTGCTCAGATAAAATCTTTAATAAATAAGGTATTGCGAGGCCAAGTCTCAAAGAGGTAGACTTTGAGTAAGTTGAAAGTAAGTAGCCGTTGCTGTGTGTGCTTTGGGTTTGTGTGGTTATTATCTCGCTCCCAAAGAATGCAGAAACAGATTTACAGGCAGTTTCTGATAATTTGTCAGTTGAAAACATTTGCATTTGGGTCTTATTCACAGCTGGTGGATAAATCCAGGTTTTCTGTTTAGATTAGCAGGAGTTTCTGTCTTCACTGGAGGATCTGTGCTGAGGTCTGTCAGCAGATACTGCTGTGGAGAGAGAACAGGTCCAGGGGAACAAGCACTGTGTCTTGCAGCAGGATCTGAAAGGGTGTTTCTCTGGCCTCCTGTGCCCAAGGTCCCAGCACAAACTGAGCTGCCAGATGTCGATGGGCATTGTCTCTGCTTTCTGTGGGCCCTTGGAATGGCCTTAGCAAAGCGACTGGTACCTGGGGATGTCTGCAGCTCTGAGTTGTTTCCAGTAGGGAAAACATCCAAGAGAGCTGTGGGATGGAGCCTTCTTCGGGGCAATCGCAGGACACAGTGCTCCCCTCGGGTGGGGACTGTCTGGGAGCCACGTAACTGTACCTGTGGAGTGATAACACGCATCTCGTGTAATAAAAGAACGCCTTTGTTTATATGTGTAACGTGAGAAGCCACCATAATTCGTATGCCTGGCAGCGTCTCGGCCCAGTACCCGCGCGGTGCCTCCGGCACACGCACTGCGGGGTGAAGCTGCTGCGCGCTCGGCTGTTCGCTTGAGCGTCGCGTGAAACTGCTTGTGAGTTCATACCTCTTCATTTGCCCACCTAAGTGAAGCCGTGTGCGGGTGGTTCCCTGCACGCAGGGAGTCGCGTCCCCGACCTCGCCTTTGCTCACGGCGGCGAGCCGAGCGGCGAGCCACGCGCGCTACCTAGTGAATGGGCGTTCTGAAGGGATGCTGCTGTGCGAGGCTCTGCCAAGGAAAGCTGTTCCCTGGTGTGGTGTTCAGCCTTGATAGCTGCCTCCTGGGGAATTTATTTACCCTGCGAGAAAATAAATGATATGGAAAGATATGTGTGTGGCTTTGAAGGCACCGGGAAGTTGCAATATATATTGTGGTTTTTGGATCAAGTTAAAAATATCAGTGCTTACTTCATCGCTGGAGTAAGCCATCCACTGTTGGGTTGCCAAAGACACCTGTATCGATCAGTAGCTACACACAGCCCCAGTTTTACACCTGGGCTTTTTAAGGACGAGCTGCTCATGTCTTCTGTCTTCTTCAACCCCGTGGAAAAGTTCTGCTGCCCACAAACAAGGTCATGAGCCCACCTGCTCACCAGCTGACCTGCATGGGGAAGCAAGTGTTATTTTTTTTGTCTTCTTTCCTGTACCCACTGTGCTCTGGAAGGGGCTCGAGCTGCTTCTCCTTCCCTACTTTGCCTAGGTAAGATTGTTTCCTCTCTTGGATAAGCGGTTGTGTTGTCCCTCTGTGCTGTCATGTGTCTGTCCTTCCATCCTGACACTGTTACTTGTTTGTTGTCCCACCTCTGCAGTTGGTGTGTCAGCTGGAGCCTCTGGGTGACAGCATAGGCAATAAATGGATCCTTACTTGTGTATGCCAGGAGGGGAGACAGAATAGGATTTTATTTCCATAAGTGACGCTCCTGCTTTTTAACCTCTTCCTCTTCTTTTAAGAACCTAGAGAGTGGCTCTTGAGCATATTCAGAGCGATCAGGTTCCTAAGCAGTAGCTTTCATGACATTTCACATTGTATAGGTTTTCTGCCTGGTGGTTTTACTCAGCAGCGTTGTGATTCCTCTCTCTGAGGAGTGTGGGAGAACCAGCGTCTCCGTTCGCTCCACTCTCCGTGTGTTTGTGGCCGGTTGGGACGCTCAGCCTCTCGAGGTGGGGATCTCCGCAGGTTCTCCTGCACTGCAGGGTGTCCATGTGTGCCTTGGGCGCTTGCGGGCAGATGCCAAAAGCGGTTTATGGCTGGCTTCCATCGTGCTGAATCCTGGCAACGAGGTTTAGACTTGAAGAAAGGAATACCCAAGGCTGCCGTTCCCTGACGCTGGGAATGCCTTTGTCCGCGCTGCGGCTGGTAGCTAGTCTGTGTGAGCTTCAAAAACTGTGATTTTTTTTGTTTTGTTTTCAAAAAGCTGTGAATTCTTGCTTTTAAATGCACATCTTTCCTGCTACAGACACAGCTGTTGGTGAATTTAGCTTGTGCCTGGCTGTTGTGGATGGTAGAATTACAATCCAGCATTATGGATGTTTTCTTTTGATACAAATCTGGTGAGGTACATGCAAAATATGTACAGCCCTTGGGCTCTTGGCGGCCTGCCACCCTGACTGTCAGTGATAGTGTGGGTGCTCCTGATCTCATCAGAAGAGTCTGAGCTGCTCTAATCGTTCGTGTTCCCACGTCTGTGTCATATTGAGATGAAATGTAATCTTCCATTTCTTCGCTAATTGGCCTCGCAATTCTGTCTGGCGCGGCCTTTGCCCTGCGCCGGGGTGGTGGCGTTAGAGACGAAACGCCGCGTCCCCGCAGCCTGTGCTGGTGTTGGGGTGCTGGCTCATGTTGCCTGCGCTCCTGGGTCTCTCCCCTGCGGCTTGTGCAGCAGTCCCGGCTGCCATCCGAAGTCTCCCTTACCCTGTGTTGCTGTCATGCCATAAAGGAATGATTTGGCAGGAGATAAATAGTTTTCTTAGCAAGAAAAAAGAAAGCGATTTATATTTGCCGTCAGAGTGGAAAAGGTGTGGGAGTTTTTGGGATAGATTCATTCAAGTGTTGGGACTTCGTGAATACGAACCATAAGAATTCTATCAATTCTCTTATGTAAAACAGTCAGTTGTGCATCAGTATGCTGAGCTGTGTCCTAACCAAGTGTTCTTTCTGCCACATGATACACTGGTTATTGTTCATTTAGGCTTCTCATACAGTTTGGTTCCTTCCTTCTTTGGAATCCCAAGCTGGCTCCAGCGTAGACACTGGGTGTGGGCTCTGGAGCTGGGCTTGGACGTCGTCTGCACGGCCCAGCAGGTTTGTTTGGAAACCTGTTGGCTGCCACTTGAAAAGAGACTTCCCCCATGACCTATAGTAAGTGCCAGGTTTTCTAACTGCTGCTTTTGTAGGAAAAAGTTAAACCCAAATGATCTTTTCACTGTAGGTGGCTGAAATTCACAGCCCCTCTATCCCGTCTCCAGCCGCAGGGTCAGGAATGGCATCGCCTTGGCAGTGCCTGCTGCTGCTGCCAGAACCCTTCTCCTTGGGACCAGTGGAATTGCATCAGGTTATAGTAAACACCGACATATCTAGAAAGGAAAAGAAATGCTGGGCATTATTTGCTGGTTGCTTTCTAGTTGCTTGGTTTTTACCTGGATTAAATCCCAGTCCTCCCCTTTGGAAAAGGTCCTTATGAATTCCAGCTCCAGACAGTAACTGGATATCTTGCCAATCTCTAGGCCGCAGGAACCCGCTATGGAGTTTTATTGGAGGATGTTATGTATGTTAAAACTGACATTTTCTTTCTCTCTAGACAAGTAGTAAAAGACATGCTTGCCAGTGTCACTAGAAACAGATTTTGGTTCTTATGTGTGTGTTACTACGTGCTTTGAAAAAGTATTTATTTATTTAACCGATGGAAACGGGACTCTTAGACTCATCCCCTGCTGTGTCTGCGCTCTGCAACTGGGATAACCTGAGAGTGAACTGGAGCCAAGGCCTGGCTGCACTGGTGAGATACTGAGAGATATCGGAACAGGCTGCCAGGGAGGGGGTTGAGTCGCCATCCCTGGGTGTGTTTAAGCATCGCATGGATGTAGTGTCGGGGGATATGGTCTGGGGGAGAGCTTGTAGAGCAGGGTGAATGGTTGGACACGATGATCCCAAGGGTCTTTTCCAACCTAAATGATTCTGTGATTCTGGTGTGTGTGGTCTGGTGCCGTCACCTAAAAGGGCACAGATGCCTGTAAGAACCAGAGCAGCACTTCAGAGCCGCTGGGTGCTGCCCAGCACCCGCAGCAGCCCTGACGGGGCTGGTGCCCTGTGGCACCCCTGGAGAAGGAATTCCCGTGCCCCGGTCCCCCGGCTGCTTTGTGAGTGACGTGCTCTCAGCCTTATTTTTAACTGGTGATGTAAGCGGCACGCGGCAGACGTGGCACACTCTGAGCAAAGCGGCAGCTACCAAGGGGTCGGGAGACCCCTTCAAGGCTCCGGCGGGATTTCGGCTGTTGCAACAGCGCGTCGGCCAGCTCTGGTAGCAGGTTGCCTCTCCTGCTCCCATGTGAAGCCTTCTCTTGCCTTGGAGCAGGGATTAAGGCTTTAACACGGCTTTGATTTAGTGAAGAGTTGTATTTGTCACTTTCAGAGTGGATGCACTCGCTCTCAAATAATTTCTGAAGGAAAATCAGTATTCTGCAGAGACCAGAGGCTCCCTCCCAACTCCTTCCCTCCTTCAGTCTCCCAGACCCAGCTGAAGTGGTGTAACTGGGCTGTGCGGGCAGCTTGCCAGAAGCTCGAGAGCTGAACCCAGTCTGCACACACACAGCACAGGGTTTTAATTGGTGATAAGTACAGGCAGGGTGGGTTTTGTAGGCTGCTGTAAGTATGCACAGCACTTCTCGGTGAAAGCAGACAAAATACTCTTTAAGGCTTTTGGAAAAGTGAGTATCTACAGGAATGAAGTTTCACAGAACCCGTGTTTAAAGTCTTAGTGTTTGGCTTTTTTCTCTGAGGCCCCTGCGTGCTGTGAAGACAGGAGGTCTGTCAGCAGTCTGGTTTTGTTGCTGTTTGCATTTGTAATAGGAAAAGCCTCTTCATAAAGGCAACCCCTCCAAAGAGGCTGGCACAGAGCTGCTGGCTAGCGCAGGGCTGAGTGCGGATCCTTCCACAGGCCTTGCCATAGGCACTGGGTGAGCTGTTCCTGGCCAGCGGGACCAGTACGGGGACCCGGGCTGGAGAAGCCTCAGACCCAGCTCTCACCAGCCCCCACTGGCCGAGTCACCGAGGTGGCTTCCCATCTGTGTGCCCACCTCTCTGGGAGCTGCCAGGCAGGGGAGGGAGGCCAGCTCATCTTGTGGTAGGTGCACTCAATGCAAAAATTTGGTGTGATTTCAGGTGTGTTGCTCAGTGAAGCCCCCCATGGGCTTGATGTTGAGGAACAGTGCTTTGGGTGAGGGGTCATGAACGGCTGTTACTGTTGTTCCATGGCTTCTTTCCTTATCTGATCCCTCTGGTGAGGACCGGTAAAAAGTCCTCATACTTGTTGACGAGCTGCTGTCTGTCCTGAGCCGTGCTGGCTTTGACCCGAAGGGCAGGTGTGGGCTGGGGATGTGGGGGTGTGAGGCATGGGAGGCTGGGGAGCTCATCTAGCATCCTGACTGCCTCACAACTGCCCTTCTTGAGATGGGCAGTAGCCACCTGGCTGGCTCCCATGGGAGGTTTTTTCTCTCTCTGCAGGGGACAGTCTGGATGGGTTTCCTTCCTCCTCCTCCCACTGAGAAATAGAGGCCAGGGGCTCGAGCGTGTGTATATGTGTTGGGCCTTTTAGCAAATTGTAATAAACTTTGAAAAGAAAGCAAATAAGGACATGAGACTTGCAGAGTTTTCCTGGTTTCCATACTGCTGTCTGTTTTCTGAATCTTAAATTCCTCCTCCCTCACCAGCGTGTTTCTGGTGTTCAGCTTCTCTTGCCAGCAGAATGGAACCAAGCTCGTGGCAGGGTCCTCTGTGGCTCTCCCTCTTCAGCCAGGTTTGACCCGAGGAAGGGCTGAAACGGCCCAGGCTGGGGGGCACTTGCAGTTGGTGGGTGGCTGGGAGGAGGGGGGGCTGCCTTGTGTGCGGGTCGGAGGTGGTGCGATGGCTCCCACCAGCAGAAAGCAAAACTGTTGTCACTTTTTTTAGTTGGACGTGAAGGGTGCAACAATGAGTTAGAGCGCCGCAGAAAACCTGGCAACCTGCCTGTCAGCAGCACGCTGCTGTCTAATGTCTCAACCCACTTTGTGGTGGTAGAAGATTTTTTGGTCTCTTGGAAAGCCCTTTTCTCTCGTGCTTGGTGCCCCCGCCGTCCCAAGGGCTCTCAGGCCGGCCAGCTGCCCGTCCCTGCCGGGCTCTCCCCGCGCTCCCCGGGGCAGCCGGCTCGCCCAGCCCGCTGCGGCCGCTAAATCAAAGCGTTCTGCCTCCGCTCTTTGAACCGCTCGTGTGTTGAAAGAGAGAGGGCACGGCTGGTGAGCCACCTCTGTCTAGACTTGCAGAGAGCTCCCCGGCTGCGCCACTGAGGCGAGCGCTGGGGTGTAAGATGTTCAGACAGGGGCTGGGCGTGTGGTGGCTGCAGAGGACGGCAGCTCTCGGGTCCCGTGGCCACCCCGCTTTGGCGCTGCCGACCCCTCTGAGCTGAGCAGCGAGGGCCACGTTGGTCCCAGGGACTGCTGCTACTTTAAACTCCCTGCCTTGGATTGCCGCGTGCTCATGTTGTGTGTGACTTCATTTCATCGTGGTTTCATTAGTGCTGATGCTGAAATGTTGGCACGTATTAAGAACGCACCGATGTGTCTGAAGAAGGCGGAAGGCAAAGTTATGTGGATGTTGGGAAGTGAGAGTTTTGCTCCTGGAGGGTAAGCGGCGAGAGCTGCCCCATCCTTGCTGTGAGGGCTGAAGCTTGGAATGCTTGGCTTCAGAACTCTTGTTATCATTTTAACATGTTTGCTGAAATGTTTCTCATTCTACAAAACCAATCCAGTCCATCTACCAATCCATGTCAGGACATAAACACAGAGCTAAATGGCAGGGCTTTTGTCACCAAGCGCTTCAGCAGCCCGCTAATGACAGGAAGAGGGAAGACACCTGAAAGAAAAATGGCAGTATCACATTTATTTTCAATTTTCACCCACTTTACTAGAGTTATATCTGGAAAATGAAGACAAATACTTAGACATAAGAACTGCGGTGACTCAGTGCCTCGGTCAAGGCAAGCAGCTTTGTTTTGCATACGCTACTTGCTGTTCCTTTTGACTGAAATTTTAGTGTGTGATTAGGCCAAAGAATCTCTGTAGGAGCCAAGCAGTGCAAGACAGACGAGCCCTTCTGAGTCATCCAGCCCTGCTTGTTGGGTGAAATCCCGATGAAGATGGATTGTAGTTAATCTCTCTTCCTTGGTAACAGTGATCACTTAAATGTGGACTTTAAGGATCTGCAGAGAAGTTTCTTTTCAGAAGCCTGTTAAGCAGTTCTTATTTCACAATAAAAAGCAGAGTGGTTATTTCCTTGTCAGTATCCTGGAAAAGCCTTGAAATGCACAAGAGACTTCCATCCTTTATGTGCTTTTTTATAGGGACCGTTCTCACCCGAGCCATAGTTACCTGTCCTCCACAGCAGGGAAATAAGCTGGGCCACTGAAAAGAAAGCCCTTGGAAGAGCAGATTAAATGGGAAAATTGCTCTTCTGAGAGGGGTGTCTCCTTTACATACACCTTGCTTTTTTTTCCTTGCAATCGAGGAATGGTTTCTGCTGGTTGAAGAAAGTTACTCAGACTTCTCTGGTGGAGACCTTTTCCGCTTCCCCTCAAAGCCTAAACAACACACAGTTTTACAGACCCTCTTTTCAGTAATTTAACTTTGTAATACCTGACTGAAAGAGCAGTATCTTCTACTGCATGTGCCTGCTTGGTACTGAAAGGGTTTGTGTTTTCCTGCTAGCCTGCTTCTCTGTGCTCACTGTAGTTGCACACGATGCTTCTATGACTCTTAAAACAATCAGATTTAAGAAATTGCAGTAAATGATGAGTTTTATGAATGAAGGAAATGACTTGGGAAACAAGAGGCAGTATAAAAGAGACCAATCTCCCTTGGCTGTGCTGTGTCCTCTCCAAGGCATTGACGACTGGTGTTGCTAAGCACTGATTTTTGGGGTGGTTCTGTTTTAAGCCCTGGGTGAAGGTGTCCACAGCTCTGACGTCTCGTCTCTTTCCGCAGCTCCGCGATGGTGGATGGCGTTATGATTCTCCCCGTGCTGATGGTGATGGCGTTGCCCTCCCCGAGCTGGCAAGGTGAGTGGTGGTGTATGCGCGTGCTGGGTGGTCACTGGTTGCAGCCGGAGGGGCACCCTCTGCCTGGGAGTGTTTGCTGTTCCACTTCACGTTGCTTCAAAGGACGGTCGGTGCCAGTTTATGTATACAGTTTATAGGCTGTGCAGTTGGCACAGGTCTTGCCAGGGCCTGGGGAGGGGAATGAGAAATGGGATTTGAATGGCAAGTCACGGAGCTGTGTATGGAGCGGGTCTTCCTGGTCCATGGGCTGAGCTCCGGTTGTGCTGCTTGCACTCTTAAAAGTGAAGACTTTTCTCTGGGCAGGCTCTTTGGAGTATTTAGTGCTGTGTTTGGCTTTTCCATGATTGTTTCAGGGAGCTCTTTGGAGATGGAAAGTGACTTCTCCATAAAGTGTTTATGCAGTTGTGTGCACGCAAGGATTTTGATGTGCGGTGCCTCGGCAAAATGGGAGAAGGGTGTTCCCACCACCGTGGGGCCGCAGGGATGCTTCACCTGGGGGCCTTCTGGGTGTTCTGGGAGATGACCTGGAAGATGCAAACTTCCTTCTTCAGAAACAGCCTTATAAAATGTCAAATAAAGGTTTTCTGTGAGTAGCTTGGCTTTCTGAATTTTAAAATTTAAGTGTCTCGAGAGGTGTTTAGAGGTCGTTATGGCATATCCCTGCTCTCCTCTGTTACCTTGTGAAATCTTCCCGAACCGCTCCGCAAGGCGTTTATTTTCAAATGTTGATGCAAATAATAAAAGGCAGAATGCATTAAATGGAGTGTTAAAGTGGGCAGTGGAAGGTTAAGAATGAAAATGCGCCGGAGTCTGGTGGCTGGCTCGAGTCGTGTCCACGAATGGGAAATGGAGACAACAGTTAAAAACGGAGGAGCGTTGGGTGAATGTTTATGGAAATACATTAACCTGCCGATGATGCTGATGCAGTACTATCTCGGAGAGGGCTTTGGTAGCAGTTATCACACTGACTCTCAAAGTGCAGCCATCTGCTTCTTGAGGATGGTTTTTCAGAGCATATAATAAAACTCTTAAACCACCTGCCTTTCGCAGCCTTATCATGCAGAGCAGAGGCCGGAGAAGAGGGACGTGTGGGAAAGGCGGATCAGTTAAGCATGAGGTTCTGGGTGATTTTCCCCTACGATGCGTGGAACTGGACACTTGTGCTGCCTGCCAGGTCAGCCTCAGGGCAGCAGCGTCACCCCACCCTCCCCTGCCGGAGGTGTTCAGTTGGAGTTACTGGACCCAACTCTGCTTAAAGGGAGGGTGGTTCGAGGGCTTGAACATTCGCTTTTGTTGAAAGTGATCAGCAAGGGAAGAGTCGCTAAATCCGTGCCGAGATGTTTTCCTTCTTTTCCCAGCTGCCCGGGATGCTAATGCTGGAGGCTCCTCACCAGGGAGCACAGGCAGAGCTGGACCAGATGTGCTGCTGGAACGGGCTTCAGATGGGCTTGGCGTGGGGCAGGGTGTGTGAGCAGAGATGTGCAGATGTTCCTGCTGTCTGTCCGTCCGCCTGTGCCAGCTGGACATCTACGAAGAACTGAGCTTCCTGTTCACGGCATAGAGCTGCCGTGCCGAGGGAGAGCTTGTCCGGTGGTACAACTCTGTCACTCCCAGGGTGATAGAGCTCCTGGAAAGACTTTGTAGAAGAGACGTGACAACCTTGCTGGGCTTGCTTTATTCCTTCCCTTCTCCCCTCACTCTTCCTACAGTGAGTTTTCTTTTTCTGTGAGCAGTTGCTTGTGTTAACACACAAACAATCCCGCTCTTCCCCCTTGTTGTGTTTGCCAGCAGAAATGCTGTTCTGCTTCCTTTGGAAAGAGTTTCCAACTTCCAAGCTGCTTGTAGAGGAGCCTCTGGGGAGGCAGAAATATCTGGTGGACTCCTCAGCAAACGTTTCGTGTATGCCTTTTCATCAGGGTTTGGCTTCCTCGCCAGTCACACGTTCTAGCCATGGGAGAACTCGCCCCTTTGGTCCTTGAGTGTTCGAGTGCTCGTGAGCCAGCAGCCTATGCTGGGGCTGAGCGGGGCAGGCCTGGGTTTGGAGTGTTCTGGACATGCTTTGAGAGGTGGGAGGGGATCCCCTGCTGACAGGCCTGGCGCACCCAGGGGGATTTTCCCGAGGGTTTTAAAAGATGATGTTTTGGGGAGCACAATTATTTTATTTCTTCCATTTGCACAAAGTAATGACAAAAATGCGCGAAGACTTCTGATGATTTTCCCTGTGTATTTTACCACAGATCAGTCTGTTTCCTTTCACTCTGCTTTGGACCAGGTGTGGTTTGCTTGGGTTTTTTTGTGTGTGTTTGGTTTTGTTTTGGTTTTTTTTTTCTTTTTCATTTTAGATGAGTGAAAAATGTCTGGGCAAATGTGTGCTTGGGGTTAGCATTCAGGGGCAGACTCTTGACTATCCCTGTGTTGCCCCAAGGCTTCAGAAGATGAGATTAAACATGATTTAGAAAAAAACCCAAAGGCAACCCCACAATCTGACCCAAGAAATCAAACTGTATAGAATTCTAAGTGCAAAACCACGTTTCTTCCCTACCTGAGCATCCAGAAAATCCTTTTATTCTACAGGTTTATTGCAGTGCTTACTTCTGTCTTGCTTCTTTATTAGCCCAGTAAAGTAGGGGAGGAGCTTTTCTTCATTTCCTGAGCAGCTCAGCCCTGGCTGAAGCCCAGCTCCGGAATGATGGGAAGCCTGTGCTGAAGCAGGGGGCTGCTTGTGAGCGACCACACACTGCTGCCTTTTCTGACCCCGGTGGCCGTATCGGGAGCAGGGTCACCAAGTGCTCTGGATTCCTGTGTCCGTAGCACTGGTGCTTTTTCTGGCCTAGGGGGTTTTGTAATCTGGAGAATAAGGCTATGCAAGTGTATTTCAGTGCTGGACAACTGAAAGGCTTTTGCTAAACTAATAAATCCTACATAAACTAAATCATTATAGGCTGCCCAGGGCAGTGGTGGAGTCCCCGTGATCCCTGAAGGGGTTTCCAAGCCCCCCGTGGAGCTGTGGTGCTGAGGGCCATGGGTCAGTGGTGCCCTGGCAGTGCTGGGGGAACAGTTGGACTCGATTGTCTGAAAGGTCTCTGCCAACCAAAATCATTCTGTGATTATTATTATGGCTGCTGTGTAGTGGTCATTGCTCTATGCATTGAGGAAGAGAAAATAAAGCTCTGAATGGTGTAGTCATCTCTACAAGCTTATTTTCCGCTTCCCTGCAATGGCTAAGAATCAAAGGGAGCTAACACCTTATGAGGGGCTGTCTAATGTACAATTCAATGGACTCTAAAGGGATTTTCATTTTTCCTTCACTTCACTATGATATGAAGCCCTCGCAGATCCCACCTCCTACCTCATCCTAGTCATTCAAAAAGAATATTGCTGCTTTTGAATATTTCATCCTTCAGACGTGAAGTCCTTTTGCCCTTCTAGAGATTTGCAGAGCCTCTGAAATCAGCCTCGCCTGCGATCGGTTCCCTTCCTGGTTTGATTTGAGGTTTTCCCTCTGACAGGAGTGCTCCTCTTGGCAGGCGGTCCCGCTCGAAGCCTGGCAGGGAGGCTACGGAGGGGAGCACGGCCCTGGGCGCCGCAGCCGGTGTGGGCTGGGAAGCCGGGTGCCAGTGGGGCCGAGGGCTGGGATCGGCCGGGCCGCGCGCCCGAGGTTAGCCCGTGACTGCAGTGTCTGTGCATGTTCAGTATGCGGCTGCCGAGGCACAGCTGCAGGGAGAGTCTGCGGGGACCTGCTCTGCCCCCTGACCGGCCGTGTCCCTCCTTTGTGCCTCTCCTCGCGACGAGGGAACCCCTTAGCTGGAGTCCCTCCTCTGCAGCTTTGCCTGTTCTAGTCGCGCCTCGGTAAGCGAAGGGCTGGTTTGTGTAAGGCTCCCATACCTCTGTCGAGCCTTGGCCACCACATCCTCAGCGGTCCTGCGCTGTCACGTAGGCTGTCCCCCCAAAGGCTCGCTCGCGTGCGTGCGCCGGATGCACGTTCTCTCTGCGTGGTTAGGCTGTGCCCGTCTCTATCTGCAAGGGAAACTTGGGCCTGCCAGGAGCAGGGAGTTGGCTCGACCATCCCTAAGGGTCCCTTCCCACGTGAGATGTTCTGCGATTCTGTGAAATTTCCGAAGGGAGGGTGGGCAGTGGTGGTGCCTTCCTGGGAGGAGAGGCTGTGACGTTGTTACAGCCCTTCTTTAAAGGGCACGTGTAATGTAACTAAAGTCTGCGTCTTCAGCAGCAAAAGTGAAACTCGTATGCCAACAACTTCGTACTTTTTTATGCTTTAGTATTTGCTGACCACGTCACACAGGCATTTTTTTCGAGTCAAGGGTAGCTGAAGAAATGGGGTTGCAGTAGTGACAAGCAGGGAAGGTGGCTGGGTGCCTGGTGTAGCAGCTGTTTCGATGGCAAATGAATCGCTCTTCTATATGTGATCACCTCAAAATTAAGGTGTGTTACCAGAAACGTCCGTAGTGTATTAATCCACGGAGAGAAGGAGCTTGGTATTTTCCCAAGCAGTTACCAATGTTTACAGTCCAGGAGCTGGGTATAGAACACAAAGTAAACTGGCTACACTGGCAAGTGTTGGTATGAAACAAGCTTCCTCCAGCAGTAAATAAGTTGCCTTTATTTCCCTCATTAACCAGCACTCCCAGAGTCCTGCCGCTCCGTGTCTGGTGGGATCGGGCTGGGACGGCTGGGGCTGCGTGGCACTGCCCGCAGCACTCAGTGTGCTGCGCGGTCACCGAGGGGTTAAACGCTGCTCCGCCAGGTCACTGGGCAGAGTCTGGAGTGTCCTGGGCCACATTCTCTGGAAACAGCAGTGTCCTGGGAGCCAGCTCTCTGAGCTGCTGGTGCTCACAGAGTCAGCAAGCAAGCGAAGCAAAGGAGCTTCAGTTTCAACACTTTTGTGGTAACGAGCTAATAAACTACTTAATGAGAAGCTAATGAAATCTCTCTACTTTTGTGTGGTGAGGCAAACTTTTTTATGCATGTGCACACGATATATATGGGCCAGAAGTGCAGCGGGGAGTCTCTGTATTGTGAAAGAGAAATACACGCCGTGAGCGTGTTGGGGTAATGGGAGTATTTTTAAGCTTGGCTCCATGCCACGTGCGGTGCCCTCTGGTACACGCGCAGTTGTCCTGCCAGCCTCCCACGCCTGGAGCTGCTGTTGAGTGGGTGCTCACCCCGGAGCGTCTGTGGGGGGACGTTTGAGCCGCTCCAGACATCACCTCTTGATTGCAACTGGCCCGTGGCATTTGCTGGTCACGTCTGTCCCACAGACCTGCTGGCACAGCCGTGCTCATGAGAGCTGAGGAGAAGTGTCACCCAGTCCAGCCCTGCCTCTGCTCTGGGCTTGCTGGGGGACAACAAAACTGGGCTTTGCAAGTGCAGCTGGTTTTGCACTGGGGAACTGGGGCTGGACCCTGCAGCCCTCCCTCGCTGGTGTTGTGCTGCCACTTGGGGAGCTGCTCTGGGTGGGGAATGTGTCTTGTTGAGCTTGTGCATGTGCACCGGGCATCGCCCCGGCTGTCGGCTCTCGGGCTGCTGGCCTGCAGCTCTGCTGGAGCTGGTGGCCTGCAGAGGAGGAATGGGAGGACACGGTCGGTGCTCTGACTGGTTCTGCAGGCAGAAGCAGCCTTCCTGTTTGGGTAAAGCCCAGGCTGCTCTTTGAGTGTGGCTCTGCAGCAGCATTAACAGGGGAAGGGCTGGCTGGTGTGTGGTGATCATGGAGTGGGAAGGGCCCTCTGAAGATCATCTGGTGCCACCCCGCTGCTTCCGCAGGGTCCCCCAGAGCAGGGGGCCCAGGATCACATTGTCCAGGAGGGTCTGGAATCTCTCCAGAGAAGATGCTGTGGAGCTGGAAAACTAAGTAAAAAAAGGAGCCATTTGGCAACAAGGAATAGCAACAGCCATGAGGGAAAGTGTCTCTGTTTCCAATCCAGGAGTCCTTCACCAGAAACGTTTCACTTTTACAGCAGATAGTTGATCCCTATTGGTCTGTGGACACATCAGGATCTGCAGCAGCTCCCATGTTGCCCAGTTGCCCTCTCTTCATGCTCTAGTGAATGGATCCACAGCCCGAGTGCTGGGTTAGATCGCTCAGCCTGCCTTCCGACGGGAGAGATCCTCTCGGCGGGCAGGTAGCGTGTTTGGAGCCGCAGCGCCGTAGCTCTCGGCGTGGGAGGGGTGTCAGGTTTGCTCTGCACAGGCTGATGCCAGCCACAGGCAGCTCAGCCGGTCCCCGGCCCGCTCGGGATCGCAGAGCTCCTCCAAGAGGTGGCACCTGAGGGGAGCCGCTCTTCTGCCAGAAGCGCTCCTCTGCCTTGCGCGAGGTCTGCTCGTCTTGAAGGGTCCTTGGGTCAAGAGCGGGAGAGCGTTGGCTGGATCAGGTGGTGAGACAGACGAGTTTTGCTTGGGGACTTGGCGTGGCAGGTTAGCTGTCCTAGTCCCCAGAGCAGCTATCGCTGCTGTTCCCAGCAGCTGGGCTGGCTGGCTGGGGAGGCCATCGCACCGGAGGTACGGAGCGTGCAGTCCTGGGGCGGGCGGAAGAGCCCTGCGGGTCTCTGGCGGCGAATGCCAGGGAGATGATCCGGGAGTAAGGGCTTGCGAGTTCTAATACCACTTGTGTTTTACTGCTGCTGTGATGGGAGGAGAAGGGATGGAACTTTGATTATAGGAATGTTTGGCTTCCTATTTTTCTTTTTTTTTTTTTTCTTTCTTTTTATTTTTTTTTCCTTTCTTTTTTTTGTCTAAGTCCCACAGAATTATCAAAGTTATTACTTGGCGCGTGTATGACTCGGCCTGTGTGTAGCAGTACCCGAGATCGGTGCGACCGATGCCGTCTGATTTCAGGATTCTTTCCCTAATTTAGTTTTTGTTAGTGGTTCGAACCTGGAAATTTGTATTTTTATTCATTGTGGGAGGAGGGGAGGAAAAGAGAGTGGAAAACAAACGAGTTACATTCCCAGTGGGCTGACTCTAATGATAGGCTCAAAGTTCCACACATGGTATGCTCAGCTCCTATTTTAGGAGTAGCCACTCTGCTTCTAGCTGGAAATTTCTCTTGCATTAGCCTCTGGAGCTGTAAGGGAGGCGCTGTACCTGCTGCCAGTGTGTGCTGCTGCTCGCTTTGCTTATCTCCACGGTTACTCGGCCCCACGAGGTGCTCCTCAAAGGCTCCTCCTCCTGGGAAGTTTGGTCCAGATGTAGTTTTTAGTTAAAGCTGTTGAACCCTGTGTATCTGTGTCCACTGCACATTTCAGTGCCCTTAACTTGATTTGCTCAAAGTCTTTTCTGTAGTGCTTAAGAAGAGGTATCTCCACATAGAAATATAATGTGGTTTAGATTTCCACTGTTGGGTTTCTCCTCTGCCCAGCATCCCTGTGTCTATGACCCTCACGTGTTGTAGACCTAGAGAAGGGTCTTTGTGAGAGGTGATGTGAAATGTCACTGCACTCTTGAAATCTGAGTGCTTGGAGTGGGCAGATATGGCTGGTATTTCTCTGGTAGCTCGAGCTCCTATCTTTGTCTCGCAGAAACAGCTAAATTAGCATCGTTAGCTCCTACTTGGTGGTTCTTTGGCGCTAGCTGCAAGCAATATTTCTTCCCTTAAACAGAAGGTTTTATTGTCTAATGATTTCATTATCCCTCCACTGAGGATGGTGTGTTTTCCTCAACTCTCCCCTTCTGCAGATGATGAACGGAAGCTCAACTACGAATGCGTGTGTGAAGGCATGTCCTGTGGGAATGGAGACCGTTGCCAAGGCCAGCAATGTTTTGCTTCCCTGAGCATTAATGATGGTGCTAAGGTTTACCAGAAAGGCTGCTTCCAAGTCTACGAACAAGGGAAGATGACGTGCAAGACGCCTCCGTCTCCTGACCAGGCTGTGGAGTGCTGCCAAGGGTACCTGTGCAACATGAATATCACCGCGCAGCTGCCCTCCTCGAAAGGTGGGAGGTTAACTAACGAAGGCTGAATGCTGGGGAAGAGGGAAGGCTGGGCTGTCCTCTGCTGCGATGGCAGAGAGATGGCTTCAGTGCTAGGGAGGGTTTCATCAGCACAGCACAGCCCTTCCTGCTCCATTCCCCATCCTGGGCGCCCCTGGCACCGCCTGATACCCCAGGGTGGCCGATGTGCTTTGCTGGCTGGAGCAGGGGCCGGGGTCAGGGTGCAGGTCCTGCCTGTGAGCGCTTGGCACAGTCAGGGCCAGGTTTGGGGGTGGTTCTGAGGTGGTTCTGACAGCTCCGCAGGGAGTCCGCGGCAGTGTCCTCTGCGTAAGTGTGCACTCGTGGCTCCGGCTGGGCCACGGCCTCCCTTTCAGACTAGGTGGCTGCCGAGTCCAGTGTTGATGCCAGGGCTACTGGTTTTAAAGACTTTCTCTGAGAATCTGCAAATTTATATTTTCTCTCTCTCCCTTTTTTTTCTTTTTTTTTCCCCCAGGGCAAACCTTTCAAGGAGAAGCTGCAGGTTACAGCGTGGAAACTCTCATCATTGTTATACTGGCTCCTGTGATAGTCTTGATAGTTTTTTCTGCAGTAGCTGTGTTGATCATCCGGAGAATACAGAAAAACCACATGGAGAGGCTCAACTCGAGAGATGCTGAATATGGCACAATTGAGGGGCTCATTGCATCAAATGTTGGGGACAGCACGTTGGCAGTAAGTGACCTGTGCTTGTGGGGGAAGCTCCTGTGAGCTTTCTTCACGTCCCAGCTCCCCCCTCGTACCCTCCGGATGTCACTGGTGGGACCTCTTGCTGCCAGGGGATGCCATTTGGCGTCGGGGCTTCTGTGATGACATTCCTGTGCTTGCAGAGCTGTAGTTTAAACGACATTTAACCCAAAGACAGCTTCTGTGGGTATAGCTCCCCTGGCCTGGAGAACTGCTGTAAGCTAGAGTTTGTTCCTCCAAGAGATGTCTGAACAGCAAAACAGAGTCCAGCTGTTTGTCTGGGGAGCCTGAACTGATGTGGAAGATGTAAAAAATGTTCTGCATCTCTGATATACAAAAGGCAGCCCAGAAGGTTGGCAAAGATGTGATGCTAGTGGAAGAAAATAGAGATATTTGTAACTTTTTACAACTTCAAATCCAACTCCCATGGTCTTAGCAGAAGTGTTCTTGGATGACTAGGAAGTGAGTGAAATTTTATTGACAGAAGAGCAGTAGAGTTTGAGGAAATGACCACTGTTCACTCAACATTCAGTTTTTCAAATATGTTCATGTTCACACAGTCTCTGGAAAACAAAATGCCATAGGGCAGTGTTTCCTTGTCACAGACTGAACGTACCTTACTCTTCCCCTCGAGGCCAGAAAAGGAGTGTGCCCAGCAGCTCTCCCATGATTTATCGAAACTGAGCAAGTAAGGGCGCAGAGGCAGCTGAGTGTGTGCTTCTGAAACCCATTCAAAGAGGAGAAATTCCTCCTCCGTGCATTTCTGAGATAAAATCTCTTCAACATTAAGAGGCTGGAAAACCCTTTGGTGGTTTCCTGCCATAATGTGCTTTCAGTGCAGGCTTGAAAAGAGGGGAAAGAAAAATGGTCCTTAACACAAAGATTTTTAATGCTATGCTGCTAAATGCATCAACTGGGTGTTTTCTGCCTGTGTTTTGCACGGTGTTTCTCTTTGTAGGAGAGAGGAACTGAAAGAGTAGTTTCTTTAAGTGAGAAGTAACCCCTGATATCTTCCTGAGAAGGTGTTGGTTGCCACCAGCTAGGGAAGCAATTTTGACTATGTCCAAAACCACCTGAGAAAATGGTTGTGTGTCCTCAGGTGAAAGTTGACAGCTGCTTTGCAGGGCCAGCTGTGGCAGTTTAGTAAAAGAAAGACCTGTGGGACTGCTCAAAGCCCCACTCCTTTGGGGCGCTGAAAGCGATTCCTCGCACCTCTGTTTTGAGGCAGAGGTGTTTCTGTAAAGCACTGCTGTGAGAAAGTGCTGGCAGAGCCACGTGGGCAACGCTTTCCCTCACAAGGCAGCGTGTCCTGACAAAGCGCTCGGGGTCCGAGATGGCCAGTAAGGCGCGTCTTGGGAGCAGGGAAGATCCTGCTTTAAGGAAGAATAGGTTCAAACTGACTCATCCAGACGCCCCAATACGTGTTTCTGAAACACACGTGTGGGCAACAGGGAACCCAGTGCTTCAGCCAGGAGGACGAGACTGGTTCTGATGCCCCAGTGCCCCTGTGTACTTCCAGAGGTCTAATGCTCCTCCACATCTACTGCCCCGATCCCCTTGTAATGCCCTTATAAAGCACACTGCTTTTGGGTACAGTCGGAGACAAGAACACCCACCCAGAGGGAACTGAGGGTGGCCACTCTGGCAACAGGGGTTTGGCTTCCCTGCAAAGAAGGAGCAGTGGAAATTCCCTCCCTCTTAGAGCTTGAAATCTCCAGGTGCTTCACGTACCTGCAGGATCAAGCGTGTGGTGCAAACTGCAGCACCTCTCTACCGCTCCTCCGCTGCTTTGCCTCAGCTTGGTCCTATATAAACTACACTTGGGAATGGCTGGGTTTTCTGTTGTGTTTTGTTTATTTATTTATTTAAATGCCTTTTGCTCTCTACAAATAGCTCCCAAGGCTTAATTCTCCATTACTGGTTTCAGGCAGCCAGTTTTGCTATGTTCATCATGAACTAGGCATGTGTGTGACTGGTTATCTGTCGTTAAGCACTGCCTTCCAGCTTTTACCAGCTCTTATCTCTTATCACCCCAAGACCATTTCCATTCCATTTGCAAACCTTTTGCACTTCAAGTCATTTAATGTTACTTGGAAACTGTGATAAAACCTGAGAAAAATAAATCAAAATTCTCATAAGAAACTGGAAGAGCCCCTAACTGTAAAGGTTTGGTCTGATGGAGCTGTTTTGTCCTCGGGCTCTCAGACCCCCTTAGCTCTGCCACGTCAGTGGCACTGGAGTGCCCATGACTCAAAACATTCATAGTGTTTTTAAATGTTCATCTAAACAATAAGCCTGTCTTAAATTCCATTTTTTCCTTCTCCATTGAGTGTTTTAAACGGCTGCTTTTGTTACACATTAGATTCGTTTACATTTGGGATTAGTCTTCATAGTGTAGCTAATTCCTAAAGCCTTAAGCTTCCTAATGGGGAATGGAAAGAGCTGGGGCGTCTTCAAATCTTGTTTTTACAGTCACTGCAGATAAGTTCTTTGGTTTGTGGTGTGTGGTGTTTTTTGGGTTTTTTTGTTGTGGTTTTTTTTTTTTTTCCCCTCTGATACAAGCAGGAAGGAAAAAGAGCTCTCAGTTTGTATTAAAAAGCAAAATAGCAGCCTCCTGTCATTCTTAGAGTATTTTTTTCTTGAGCAGTCATTAAAAAATTGTTAGGAGAAATGAGATTTCATTGGATCTGGTTAAAGCCCAGTAGTGCACTGAACTGGAAATACTAGAAAGTTGGTTTGCTTATGCTTTTTTATCCTATTGTCCTTTGTAAAGGAAAAAAAAAAAAGTCCTGTAATACACTTGTTAATGCTTTGACCTGATGCAGAAGTCCTCGCCATAAAAGCGTCTGGGTATTATGGGTATTAGCACTTTAAAAGGCTAATAGGATTTTAACATTCACTTAAATCTTGCTCGTGATTTTCCATAATCTTGCAGTTTGAAGTCCATGTTCCGTGCACTAAACACACCTGAAACTGAAAGAAAAAACCAAAAGAGTTTTAATGGAAAATTTTCTGGAGTATCAACGACATGTCCCATGTGGGTGATACAGGTGATACTCCCCTCAGCTTGGTTATTTTGAAGGTGTTCTTAGTTATTTATAACTGAACTCGGAACTTGGAATAGTTCAGGCCAAAGCTTCCCGTGACCGTTACCTCCCACAGGTAACAGGGTTGGGGGGTTGGGTTTTTTCTTTGTTTTTGTTTTTCCTGGAGGGACTGTTCTCATGCACTTCAGCTGCTTCACGGATGGAGACTCACACTACATTATTTGGGTGTTGTCTTTTAAAGAAGTTCTAGTTTGGGGCAGGGACTTGAACTTTATCAGAGAACCCCCTGTGGTGCCAGACGTGCCGGTGGCTGCTCTCAGGGCGTTGTTGGCAGCCCCTTCACAAGGTGGTGGTTTGAAAGATCTGGTCATAGACAAGTGAGAGTCCCTTTCCCCGTGGGTGCCACGTGGTGCTCCAATGTGCTCCGTGAGCCAGGGCTCCTGCGGCGTTCCTGGCTGCAGTGCTGAGCTGAGGAAGAGGAGGGTGCGTAGGACTCACATCTCTCAGGATCAGGCAGTCACTGACCCTGTGGGGCCAAGGGAATGACGACGGCACGGGCAGAAACGGGACCCAGGGTGGGAAACGGTCGCAGTGTGTATGGCGAAGGAGGCAGGGAAGGAAGGTGGGAACCGAGGGGGAGGGAGGAGATCGATATGGGAGGCGAAGGACAGAAAATGGGATGGGGGCAGAATGAGCAAAGGGGAGCCTGTCATTTGGGAGTGACAGTTCTCTGCTAGCTCAGCTTGCTGTGGAGTGTGTCTGAGAGAAACTCTAAGCACAGCAGCCATCTCTCCCCACTCCTTCCCCGCTGATGGTAGCGGGATGCTGCAGCCAGCACTGCTTGTCGTGCTGCAGAGGATGTCCCTGCTCTGAATCTACCGACCTTAACCTGGCAGCTTGGAATCAAGGAAGCGTTTGGGTTGGCAGAGACCTTAAGCTCATCAAGTCCAACCATTCCCTCAGCACCACAGCTCCACGGGGGGCTTGGAAACCCCTCCAGGGATCGTGGGGACTCCACCTCTGCCCTGGGCAGCCTGGGACAGCCCTGGACAACCCTCAAGGGGATGGAAGAAATTGTTCCTCAGCTCCAACCTAAACCTCCCCTGGGGCAGCTTGAGGCCGGTTCCTCTTGTCCTGTCCCT
>JANIJG010003888.1:35776-73885 GCA_024611175.1 Megaceryle torquata | reverse complement strand
CACCTTGAATGTCTCCAGGAATGGGGCCTCAACCACCTCCCTGGGCAACCTGTTCCAGTGCTCCACCACTCTCGTGGGAAAGAACTTCCTCCTTACATCCAATCTAAATCCACTCCTTTCTAATGTAAACCATTGCAGCACCTTGATGTCTTTCCTATACTGAGGAACCCAGAGCTGAACCCAGTACTCAAGCTGCGGCCTCACCAGTGCCAAGTACATGGGCATGATCACTTCCCTACTCCTGCTGGACACACTGGTTTTGATCCAGGCCAGGATGCTGTTGGCCTTCTTGGCCACCTGGGCACACTGCTGGCTCATGTTCAGCCTGGCCATCCACCAGCATCCCCAGGTCCTTTTCTGCCAGGCAGCTCTCCAGCCACTCCTCCCCAAGCCTGCAGCATTGCCTGGGGTTGTTGTGATGGACGTGCAGGACCGGGCACTTGGCCTTGTTAAACCTCATGCATGCTGGCTGGGCCTGATCCTCTGGTTGTCCTGTTTGAGTGCACTCAAGCTGAACCATTCCATAATCTTCCCCAGTACCAAGGTGAGGCTGACAGACCTGTAAGTTCCCCAGATCCTCCTTCTGGCCCTTGTAGATGGGCATCACATTAGCAAGCCTCCAGTCACCTGGTACCTTCTTGAAGAAGGTCCAGCCTTCCTGGACCCCTTTGCCCTTCAGGACTGTCTCTCAAGGGACTCTTGCAACCAGTGTCCTAAATAGGCCAAGGTCTGCCTTCCAGAAGCCCATGGTAGTGGTGCTGCTGATCCCAGATAAGTTAGTTCACATTTTAGGAGTGCTGCTTCACTATTTGTATAAGTTTGTTAATTAATTAAAGCAAAACAATTTTAAGTAGTCCATAATACTGCAATTCAGCTCAGTGATCTCCTCCCATGTGTCCAGCTCATTAAATGAGCATAATTTCTTCCCAAAGTGACACCTATGGTTACCAACAAATCATCCTGAATAAAAACCAGAAAGGTACAACTTCAAGGTGCTTGTCCAAACAGCACTTTGGATCAAAGACCACATTTAAATTAAATAGGAATGGGGGGGGGATAAAGTTGCAAATGCTATTACTAAGGAAGTTCTGATGGATATTTCTCCATTTCCTTTTAAGTGCTACTGCTGCTCAGAACAGCAGCAGAGTTAGATTAGATGAGAAGTCATTTTTCTCTGCAGGCTATGGTAGCAACCACCCATGAATGGCACATAACAAGCTCTCTTTGAAGTCCTTTTAAGGACCAATTTAGGAGGTTTGTTAGAAAGTTAGAGAGCTAGGCTGTATACCATATTAAGGAAGGTCACTTGAGAACAGTGTCAAAACCCAGCATCAAAGGAGTTGAAGAAGCCACCTTCTTAGAAAGCCAGGCAATGGGAAATCTCCATTTAGCAAATGGGAATCCTACCCACTGTATGTTAGAGGCTATTCTTGCAAAAGTAACGAAGAAGGAAACATCTGCAAAACCTTGTGAATTTGGACTAGTCCTCAGAACTAGAAACCCAAAATTAGACTCTTACTTGGGAAGTTTTCAGGACTGACTAACAATCAGCAACCCCCGGAATTACTCGGAAAAACAGCACAACATGCCAGCTCATATGCAACCTTCAAGATAGGAAATGAAAACAAAGATGATATGCAAACTAGCAATGCAAAAACTAAACAACAACAACAACAGACATTTTAGCATGAGCTGCTTCTGCTACCTACTTTATGCATCTAATGAATATATAAATCTGTCTTACTGGGTCATATGGAGCACAAATAAAATTGTATCACTGACATGTGCTGCAATTAAATTTGCCATTGCATGAATACTAGGAAAGAATAAAGCAAAATACCAAATCAACACAGTACTGAACATGTAACATCAAATAAATCCATTTCTGAGGTTGTAATATAATTGTGTAATTAATCAAAGCTAAAATGCACTGTACAAATATTTTGATTAACATAAATCATTACACTAAAAGAAATGAGAATCACGGGTAAGCCACAGAAATCGTTTGAGGACTTTCTATCATTACTCTCTTTTTCTGTTTATTACAAAGTTGAACCAAATAAATTGAAGCATTTTCCAAATGCCTCAAACAATTCCACTCCACAGCAAAGCCACTGCATTTAGATAAGTGGATAACCTTGAACAACAAAGCATCTCTCAACAGAACAGTAATACACAAGAAGAAACTGTGCAGACTTCTTCATACTACTCTGCCCAAGTCCTTCAACCACTACTTGAGATGCAACATGCTGTTTCCAGATTTAGTCTGCCCTTGGCCTTTGCTGAAACTTGTTAACAAGTGCACTTTACCAACCATAGCAGTGCACCACACCGCCATGAGATCTGGACTGAAACCTAATTTATTACACAATTATCACTCAGCAACCACAAGACAGCAACAATACTTAGTCAACTCCACCCAAGACTGAGTTTTAACTAAAACATTCTAATTGAAAGGCTTTATACCCTCTTTTAGCAATCTTTTGATTCAGCCAAAACACTAAAAATAGCTTCTTCTAAAAGGAGTCTAAACAAAATAATAAAATTCTTACTGCAGGTTGCTGTTTATAATAGTAGAATAATAGTTCTGAAATCAAACATTCTGCTCACAATTTTTGGGGTTTTTTTTCTTTAGAAATATTGTTTCTTAGAATTCTAAAACTAAAAGTCGAAAGACTAAAGTCTAAAGACTAAAAGTCTAAAACTATGATTTGCTTCTTTGCATAGAGTAATTATCATTAGGAAATGTTAGCAATGTAAAGAACTTATTTCACTCATCAGCTAAAAATCAGCGCACAGCTTAATCATCAGGAAACTAAAAGGGAAAAGACACTAAAAGTTACTTAGAAAATATGGCAGTTCCCTAATAACAGACAATTTTAAACTTGCAAATACAATAACACAAAATATACTTAAGTAGAACTTAACCAAAATGCTTACAGAAGATACCTGGTGAGCCCATGGATATATCTAAAACCACAAAGCCCTAAGGATGTGTGGTGGGTTGACCTTGGCCAGCCCCCAGGCCCCCACCCAGCTGCTCTCTCACAGCCCTTCCTCAACAGGGCAGGTGTAGAAATTAAGATGGAAAGGAGAGAGGTCAAGGTAAGGACAAGAAGAGTGCCTAATGTTTACCACCACAGGCAAAACAGATGATTTGGATAAAATAAATGTAATTTATTGACAATTAAAATAGGTTCTGATAGTGAGAAACATAGATAAATTTAAACACCTTTCACCCCCACCCTCCCTCCTTCCCAGACACTGCTTCACTCCCAACTCTTCCAGCATGTCCCGAGAAGCACAGGAGGGTGGGAAATGGGGGGTTGCCATCAATCCACAACAGTTCCTCTCTGTGGTTCCTTCCACCTCACACTTTTCCATGCTCCAGCATGGGTCCCATCTACAGGCTGCAGCTCCCTCAGGAAATATCCCCCTGCTCCACAGGCTGCACAGGAGCTCTGCTCTGGCCCTTGGAGCACCTCCTCCTTCACTGACCTTGGTGTCTGCAGGGCTGTTTCTCTCACATTTTTCCTCTCTCTTACAGCTGCTTCATAGCATTTTTTACTCTTTCCCCAAAACATTATTACAAGGCACCATCCTCTTGGCTGCTGGGCTCAGCTGGGCCCTGTGGTGGGTCTGCTGGAGCTGGCTGGGTCCAGCCTGAGGCAGCCTTGGCTTCTCCTCACAGAGGCCACTCTGCAGCCTCCCAGCACCCAGACATCTGCACCCAATACAGGAAAGTATTTACACTTTGTCAGACTAAAGGGTTGCCAGATGAGAAACCTTCATGTGAACACTGACTTAGGATCAGAACACTATAATCTCTCCGCTTTAATTTATGCTTAACTGGGCAATGCAATGGCAGCTGTCACCTGCCATCAAACCTCCACCCTCCTTCGCACCAGGCATGAAGTTACGCCAGAAAAAGCCTCTTCCTCAAATGTGTTTGGTATTTTTAATATGTACTGAACTTGATTATATCACAGATCAGAGATCTTCAAGGCATAAACAAGATATTAAACAGAGTTTTAAAAAGCCATAGGCTCAGCCTTTTTTCCCCTACTACACCAGAGAATGGGAGAAAAATAATTACATCTAGATGTAAGGTACAGCTCAGATTCTTTCTTTCTATAGAAACTACAGCAATTCAGGGAGTGTCTATCTTTCATGTCTCGGAGAAACAGAATGACATGAAGAAAGGAAAAGATGATAAGGGGAAAAGAGAGGTACCTGAAAATAACAAAAAATCTACACAGCACCAAGCAGAACCCTTGGGGCATGTAGGAATGGCTACCAACTCTGCATCCTGCAGCCACAGCATCTGGAAATTCTCTTATGTCTTGGGGCAGCCAAAGGTTTGGGGTTTTTTTGTCCCAAATGAGACTTCGCTGTTGTGGCTCCACTGAGGGGTTCCTCAAGATTCTCCCTTCTAATTTTCAGCTAAAACATCAATCTATAAATTTTCCTTCAACCAAATACTTCTCCCCTCTTTATCATCTATTCTGCTCAAATGCTGTCAGAAACATAAGGAATCGGATGCCCCTTCAGCACTCACTTCAATAGACTAAACACATCCTGCTATTCCTTTGCTCCTCCCAAGACATCTCTAACACCTATGTTACCTCACTGGACCTCTTCTCCTTTGAATTCTTATTTCTTAAATGAATATTCCCAGAAAGGGTACACAAAACACCATATATGGTCTCATTATAGAGATACATTAGTATTTCTCATTAATGACCATACCACAAAAGACCACATCAGCCTTCTTCAGAATTGTACTTCATCAGCAGCTCATCCTCTCAACCCTTCTTCAGTTAAAACACCAGATCCTCCTCCTCCCCCTCATTTATCATGTCAGCTTCTGAAATGATAAATTCTCAACAAAATTTCATTGCTGCGTAATCTATCCTAAGGTGCATGAAGTTTGGTAATATATAATTCTATTTCAAATTACTTTTTACCTACTCCTGAGGATCATAATTTCCTACTATCTTGTGCTCTGATTATCTGAATTATTTGCAATATTTCAAAACTCTCATCAGAGCCGACCCACATTTTGGGCTAATAACATTACTGAAAATGCTGAAGTGTTTCTGTCCTAAAACCACTAGTTGAAAAAAAAATAATAATAAAAAAAATCAGCCTTATGAGATGATTCCTTATTCATACTAACTTCTCTACTAACCTCCCTTCTTCCATTGAAAAAGCTAGAGATTTTTCTTGCAGTGCTGCACCACCGTAGAGGATTTGGTTTAAGGCCATCTAATGCTTAGGTGAAGATGTGCAAAACAACCAGGTACATCTGATAGCATCTCTAAGTCTAGACTGTGTTTCATGTCATTTACCTCAATTTTCAATTACTTTCTTTGTAATTTATGTACAGGACTTAATGAATCAAATATTCCACTTGGCATGTTCCAGCCACAGCTCCATCTCTGACTTAACAACTTGAAAATATTTAGTCATTCCAATGTTTAGTATGCCTACCTCTTCAAATGTGCATGTTAAATATATTTATATATTAATATATTTATATAGATACTATAAATATATTTATATCTTTAACCCGGGACCTCCCTGGTTAGCCAGGACCAGTGAGAAATGATGGAGAGAGGCCTAGCCAGCTCTTCTGCCAGCTCCCTACCATTACATTTAAATACATAAATTTGTGATCATTTATCCAGAAAATCCTCATCACCATTCCACCCAGAAAGGTGGATTCACATCAAAACCAAATCTATAGGAATATCTGTCTCCTGTTGACCTGGTGACTACATGATGATGCCCAAGACAAAAAACATAAATAAGTCACCATAACAACTTAGGCAGATGTTTGAAGGCACATCTTTCACATGCATGTATGTGGTGTTACCACTCTTGAAGTTTATTTTCATTCTGCCTGTATAGCATATACACTTCAAAACCTGCAGTGTTCTCATCACTGCCACTCCACCAAGTATCTGCTGAACTCAAACGGTCTCAGATCCTACAGACACCAGTTGATTAAGTTTCTCTATTTTATTGCCAATGTATCTGGCAGTGTATCAAGACATATGAGACAGAAGCAGTGCTTTCCTGTGTTTCACAAAACTCTTTCTCTTGTCTGAACTCCATCCTCTGCTTCATTAGGTCATCACTATTCCTAGAACACCACTACAGAAGGAATATGACACTCAGCCAAGAGGGGCTGTCTTCTGCTAATGAAACCATTCTAGAGAGACCAAATTTCACAGCCACTTCTAGCTAGAAAATTATGACAGCTAATGGTTGCCCAGCAGATTGCTCACTACTTTCAACATTTGTCAAAGGTGTTGGATAACCATCTATATATAATCAGTGCACTCTGTAGTTCGGTAAAAGGTCTGTAGCTTTTTCTGTGAAATCATTTTCTACATTAGCTTCCCCAGTCTGGCCACAGGCTAACTTCAGCATTAAATAAGCAAACCTTGGTTTTGTTAATATAAAAACATTCCAATTGGTTTTAGAAGAAATATTTAAAACAAAACAAACAAATCCACATAGTTTTCCTCTGGGGAAAAGGGCAGAAATATCTACAGGTAATTAATTATGCTAGTCACACTGGTTAATAAGCTTGTGCAAGTCATTTAGATACTGTGGAGATGGAGACTGTAGAAGAACCTGATCAGAATAAAATGGTATTAATTAAGCCTTGTAATATCCTGAAAGATAGGCAAGTAATAGGGCTTTATAAGAGATGGCACAAATTGCCTTGTTCAATGTCACACCACCTCAGAGGAATGATAATTTCCAAACTACTAACCTACAGCTTTCAGGTGGGCTTCATTTAATGGATACACCAAAGTTCCATCTTCTCCCGAAGGAAGAGAGGAAAATATATTTTGTTTCTTATTAGTCATATAGCTGAAATATCTTTACTGCCCTCTGGCGTACATTTCAGTAGTAAATATATGCATAAAATGAAAGATAATTGGCACTGATCTGAATACAGCTGTTTCAGTTAATTTTTCCGACCACTTCTAAACAAGCCTTCAACTTCCCACGACAAGCAGGAGATAACACTTCACATCTCTGTGGCATTTATTGACACAAAGCATCAGTTTAAAAGGTAGGTCTCAGCAAGTACCCAAAATACAAAGGCTAACAGAAAATAGAGAATTTTGGTCTCTGTGGCTTCATTTGACATTGTGAATTCAGTTCTCCGCACCTCTAGGAGTCTTTCTTGACTGCAATAACACTATCAGAGCCTTTCCTATTTGACTTAAATAATGATACTGTATTCTTAATGCAAAAAAAAAAAAATAACCAAAAAACCCCCTTCCCTAAACCATTTCCACTTTCCCATCCCTGCAGTCCCTTCCTGCCTTAACACAGAGGGATTTTTCAGGAATAAGCAGTATGATCAGCATAAACTCCAGTTCTTCCCACTACTGACAACTTAAATCACCCTTTCCTTGCCCACTCAAGGAATCTTAGGATGCGGTTTTATGTTACCCTGTATCTGATCTAACTCTGGGTCCCACATGCTTACATTGTATCTAGCAAGCTTAGGGCCTTAAGGAAATCAAGAGAGTAACGTGAACCAGGAGAAAGCTACTCAATTTCATGCAAGCTACTCAATTTCATGCCTGGGTGATTATTCCATCGTACCAGTGGCTAACTGTCAGAGCCGATGACTGTTGTGATTATGTGACTCTGCAGAAAGGAGGCTGCACGAGGGGTACCTCGGGGAGAAGTGGGAACTTTTGTCAGCAGTCCAACGTGACACTGAATCAGATGTAATAGCAGATTTCCCTTTAAATTTTTCTGTGACCTAATCAAATCTGGAGTTCAGTTTTGGGCTCCTCAGTACAAGACAGACATTGACATATCAGAGTGAGCCCAGCAGAGAGCTACCAAGATGATCAGGAGGACAGAGAACATGATGCACTGGGAGAGACTGAGAGAATTGGGTTTGTTCAGCCTTCAGAAAACTTTGGCAGGACCTGCTGTCTGAAACTATCTCGGGTGTAGATAAGACAAAGGCAAACTCTTCTGAGGGGTCTGGATGGACAAGATGGAAAGGATATGAGTTGAAATATGCAAAATTCCAAATTCATATAAGGAGTTCCCCATCTCTTTTTTTTTTTTTTTTAAAACCATGAGGGAGGTCAGGCACTAGAAAATGTCTGCAGAGGCTGTAAAATCTATATAGCTGGAGGTATACAAGGCTCAGCTGTACACAAGCCTGGGCATCATGCTCTTGTTGAAGCTGCTTTGAGCAGAAGGCTACATTAGATCTCAAGAAGTCCCTTCTAACCTACATTAGTCAGAGTTTAAAAGCATCAATCCTTTTCAAATAATTACACCAAAGCAATTCCTTTTGAAAAAAGGATTTGAATATCAAAACTCCAAGTGCTGCAAATTGCACTTTTTTATTTTTTATGGAAGAACCTAACCACATTAAGGGAAAATATTCCACTTTCAGCACCCACAAGAAGTGATTAAGAAACAACCTGGAGATGCCATTACTCAGCTGAGACATTTCAAATGGCACATGCTGATCCACAAACCACTGCCTGTCATAGCTGATCAAAAACCACCTTGCCTCCTGGAGCAGTCAGGTCTGCTGGATCTGCTGCTTAGTGAACACAGCAAAACATGGGCAAACCTACCCACTGGGGCAGACACCACTGGCCAGATGTGAAAGCCTGTGGTTCCCGAACTAACAGGGTCAACTTAAGAGGTCTAGAGAATTGCAGCTAGCTGGCAGAACCCTAAAGTGTAACATTGTCCCTGCACCTAGCACACTGTCTCTCAGCAACTGAGCCTTACAGCTCAGAGAGAAGTATGCCAGATATCCACACAGCAAAAAGGCAAATCTCAGCTACCCAAAAAGCAGCACGAGTTGTGAGCCAAGAACACCTAAATTCAGTAACTCAAGGCGTGATTCAGGAAACGTATTTCCCCATTTCCCTCCTCCCATGCAGCAATAATTTATCTGAAAATAACAGTTTTCCAGAAATGCTGAGACAGATCATTAAGGCAGTCATAAAAATTTCTTTTATCATAGGGAAAAAGTAACATTCTGGAAAGCAGGAGTATCCTCAATTTTTTTTCATTTACTGGTACCAACAATTCCACATGCTTTAATCTCCCCCCTCTGTTTCACAGGCTGTTTAATGGGGAACTAGCACAAAAGCACAAACCTACTTCTGACACAACCAAAACCAGAAGTCAGATTCTTCTCTATATTCTTCCTTGTGGGACTACTCATACAAGACAAATTGTATACATTGTCTACACGTGCAGTATGCTTTCAAGAAGCTATACTAACTTCACTGTCTAAACTGTCCATCTATTATTGCTGCAGGTGACATCCAAACTAGAGCTAACTGTTCCATTCTCAACTTAGAATCACAGCATCATTTTGACCTTTGGGATCATCAAATTCAACCAATAACCCTGCACTGACAAGTCCACCTCTAAAGGACTCACTAAGCACCACATCTGCTTGTCTTTTAAATACTTTCAGGGACAGTGACTCAACCACTTCCCTGGGCAGCCTGTTCCAGTGTTTGACAACCCTTTTGATGAAGAAGTTTTTTTCCAAATAACCAACCTAAACCTCCCCGGCACAACCTGAGGCTGTTTCCTCTTGTCCTATCACTTGTTTGAACAGACCGACCCCCCATCCAGCTACAACCTCCTGTCAGGTAACTGTAGGGTGATATGGTCTCCTCTAAGACTCCTTTTCTCCAGGTTCCTCAGTCACTCATAATACTTGCTCTCTAGACCCTTCACCAGCTTTTTTGCCTTTCTCTGTACACATTCCAGCACCTCAGTGTCCTTGTACACTAACAGCCCTCAGATCAGGAAACAAGAATTTTAAAACCTTTAAGTTACTTGTATGTTGTGGATATACGATCAAAAAAATAAACAAACAAAAACCAAGCCAAAGAAGAATACAAAAGAAAAGAAAGCTAAGGAACAGGTTTTTTGAGGAGCAAACCAGCAGACCAGCCCAGGCAGCAGCCCCGGGTAGGGCCGGGCCAGCACGATGGGAGAGCGGGGCCATCCCTCGGCTCCTCCGCAGGCGCGGGGCAGCAGCTCCCAGAGCGGGGGCTCTTTCCCGCCTCCCGGCGGCGGTGGCAGCGGGGCAGACGCTACTTACAGCCCTGGTCTCGTACAGCACCAGCTTCTGCACTGAGCTGATCATGGGGGCGGCAGCAGCTGCCGCTGGCATGGCGGCCGCGCAGGGCTCGGGCCTTGCCTCAGCCCCAAGACACGGCGGGGGTAGGAGAGGCAGGGGGCTGCCCGCCAGAAGCCGAGGAAGAAGCCGAGCTCCTGCCGGAGGAGCGGGGACCGAAAGAGGCTGGGAACCAAAAACCGGCCCTAACAGCCCTCCGGCGGGAGGGAGGGAAGCCGGAAGCATCGGCACGCCACCGCGCAGGCGCGCCCGCAGGCGGGCGAAGTTGCGCCTGCGCCACGGCCGGAGACGGCGGTGGAGCCCAGTCACGCGTGGCCCTTTGGCAGCGCGGCTCCCAGCGCGGCGGGGCGGGGCGGGGCGGGGCGGCGGGACACGGGGGCGAGGCGAGACGAGGTGAGGCGGCATGAGGCGGCGGCACCAGCCGCCGCTGCTTTTGGCGGGCCCCTCTCGCTGCGGAGTCCACCCGAAGGGTCAGCACCAGGAACAGCTCCGCTGCTTCCCACGGCTGGGAGGGGGGGTGTCTCCGCCTTCCGACATCCTTCCCAGGAGGAGGGGCCAAGGAACGGGGGGGGACCCGGGGTTCTGCGGTTGCCCGTGTTACGGGGTACACAAGCCCGTGGCGGCGGAGCGCGCGCGCGGCCGCCGTTGCACCCTCGCTCTGCCTCCCGCCCTCCCGCCCCCCCAAACCTCCCTTTGCTCTACGTAAGTGACATCCCACCTCTTCGTGTCCCCCCCTTCCCCTTCCCGCCCCGTCCTGAGGGGCGCCGACCGCGGGGATCGTCTTTGCGCTGCCGGGCAAGGCCTTGCTAGAGGGGCGGGGAGCAAACAGGGCCCCGGCGGGCTTTTAGTCGGGGCCGGGGGTGGTGGAGTCTGGCTAATTTCTTAGCTTTGTTTGGGGTGTATTTTGCAATTAGGAAATTAGCCCGTAGTTGGAAGGGTTTGGGAAGGTGTGAAACTGCTGGGGAAACGCCGGGTGAAGTTCAGCCAGTGAGTTTCTGTGAGAGAAATGTAGGGGTTATTTTGTGTGTGCAGGGGGTTTCATATGAAAATACCGCCCCTCTCGTTCTGTCTGAAAGCGTCAGGACGTTTGTTTGATGTTTCAAAACCAACTTTTTCCGATTTTTATCCTGAAGTAGAATGATTGAATTTAAAAATGTCTAGGGCGGGCAGGGGGTTGACGCTTAAGTGTCCCTCTTAAGAAAGCAAGGTTCCCTTTTGTCTTCTTCAGACATGGTTCACCAAGCTCCTCACATTTTTGGACTTCATTTCTTTGAAAGGCCCACACAAGTTTTCCTCCAGTTTACCTTAATTAGAACCTTGTTTCTGATTTGTTTTTGTTGCATAGTTCTGGAAGTGCAATCTCTTGCAGTCCTGTGAGAGCTGGGATTTATAAGGGGATTACAGAACAGATCACAAACCATGATTTAATTCTGCAAAGCCTTATTCCTGTACCTAGCTGTGGACATAAGAAGTAGGTCCACTGACCACGATGGGGCTCTTCTGTGTCTGAAGCTCACAAGCAAAGGTCTTAGACAGATCATGGTCCATTTCAGGCATCATGCCCCAGAGAGAAGTTACAGTTGAGTGTTAATTGTAACAGGAAGGAAAAGGCAGTGAAACAACTACACTCTGTTCAGAAAAAACAGCAACAGGCAGTTTGAGAGGCAGGAAGAATTCCTTATAAATAACCATATATTTTCAGCTGGGGACTGGAGATGGTTCCAACAATCCTTTATTTTTTGGAAGCCTCTCTTCTCTTTGTAATGTGTGCATTGTGTATTGTATGTTCTCTAAATGCTTTTCCTTTTTCTGCTGTTAGAAAGCAATTTACCTTGTACCAGATTATTATTCCATTCCATTGTTAAGTATGTGCCATCTTACAAACACATAAATTACTGTATTTTATAACAAACTTTTTTTTTTTCCTTCCAGTCTTAGCTAATATATGGCTTTGCAAGAGGACAAACAAGCTCAACCCTTTACAGACATCTTTGATGAAGATGAAGCCGAAAAATCCTTTCTGTTGTCCAAGCCCACTTGCTTCATTATCCTTGGAAAGCCAGTAAGATGTCTGACATTCTTCAGATACTCTGCTAACAATTTTACTTTTCCTTTCAAAACATTCGTTTAGTGACACTGCCACAAAGATCAAAGATCTACTTTTTTATCTTTTCCACTTTGCAAATCCTGCAGAGTATTCTACAAGTTTCCTTTATATCCATACCAAATCTGGTATGCACTTAAACACACCACGGGTGCCCTGAAGCTACTTTCCTCTTCAACATTGCAGTTGGCTATGAAAGGTGCCTTCAGAGCACCCCACTTCCAGTGTGAACACAAGGTCTTCTAGCAGCTTGCCCTCTGCATTTGTGTGTGATTCTCTTAGGTACCACAACAGAGCCTGAAATGACCTTATGCAAAGCTCAGTAGAAAACTACAGTGAACTGGCTCACCTATTTTTAAACAAATGTCAAATTTCTAACTTTACATGAAAAAGAGAACTTTACATTTTTATAGACCAAACAAGCATAAAATACTCATTGAAAGACAAAGCAAAAAACATAGAAGAAATCAATATATTTATCTGAAATCGTTGCCTTAAGTGGATGCTTGATATTAATACAAATTTTAACAAAGGGTTGAAATTGCACAGGCTTGGCCAAGAGGACAAGGAATTAAATACTCTATTTTTATGATAATGCTTCTTATCTATCTGGCTGATGTGTAGAGCATCTATCTTATTTAACATACATCTTTTGAGTTAAAAACATAGTACCATTAAAGCAAAACCAACTAAATATATTCCCATCTAGGCCGGAGTGCTTGCTGATATACTGTTAATTAGGAATGTTATTTATTTGTGGGGTTTTTTACTATTTTTTACTCACAAAATTTATCTAGGGCAAAAGGACTGTCAAAAAAAGATCTTTCTTGTATGCCCTTGAAAAAAGGGTGTAATCCTAAGGGTGGAAGATGGTGAATTTTCTAAAATCCCTCTCAGGTAGCTGTACTTTTAGAGGCCTCATTACCCTTGGTTATGTTGGTTGCTCAGGATTCATGTAAGTGATAAAATAAATATTTTGTCAGTATCTAAACCAGATTTGTAGACTAACAAGGGCATTTTTTACATCTTTGATGTTTTAGTCAGAGAATATTATCTTTATGTATTTTAGTAGGAAATGGATGAACAGGTTTATGTCCTAATTTGCTGTGAGACTGAATATAATAAGTTTCAGTCTTAAAGAGGAATTTATGGACAAATTGTAGCTTACTTTTACACAAAGTTACTCAGAAATAAAGTCAGTATAATTGCTTTGGAGATAAGTGACTGCAAGGGGGAGTAGCAGTATATCAGCAACACTAGGCAGTATAAAATAGAGGATGGTACTAAAAAGAGTGTTTGTGTTTGCTCAGTGCATAACTCAGAGGCCCTAATCCTGATGATAGCTTTTAATTGTTTTTATCAAATGAAAAGATATTCCTTATTGTGTATTTTGTTTGGTTTTTTTTTTTTTTTCCCTTCTGCCTGTTTTGCTTTTAAATGTGTCTTTTTCATTTTAGGGTTCTGGAAAGAAAACATTAGCTAGGAAACTAGCACAAATATGGAAATGCATTTTCATAGAAGGTAAACATACACTATATTTGGAACAATGCATTGGCTTCATAATACCTTTTGGTTTAGAACATCCTCACTGTTGCCTGTAATTCAAAATGCATAAGGAATATTGATAAGGACCAAGTCACCATGCAGTTGCTGAAAAATGGCCTTTTAGTTATAAAGTACCTTAGCCAAACACTTTTTTTTTTGTTGTGGTGGTGGTTTTCTATTGTTGTTTGGGGTTTTTTTTGCAAAGGGAATGTTCTAGACGATGTGATAATCAAATTCTATTCCCAGTCCTGTGAGGTGATTCATGTGACCCTTTTTGTTCACATTGAGGCAACACATTCGATTCCAGAGAGCACAGAGAATTTTCAATACAAACCATGAAAAAATAGTTTGTACAGTGCCTAATACAAGGGAAGATGTATTCCAGGAAACAGAAGCATAACTTTTTTATCAGTATAAGTAACAATGGAAAGAATGGGAGCTGACACTTTAAAATTTCCAAACCAAAAATATCCAATGGCTAATTTCAGAAGGTGGTGTTAATTTCTTCCAGCGTACATTGGTGTTAATTTCTTCCAGTGTACATTTACCAGAATGAAAGATATAATTTCATTTTCTAAACTATCCAGCTCCATTTCTGACAGTCCTTCTCATCAAAGATTGAAGATCTATAGAGTAAAACCTGTTGCTTAGAACATCTTATTCCTTATCAACACATTGCTAGAGATTTATCTTTTTTTCTTTTTTGTTTTGAGGCATCTCAGGAGGAAAGTATGTTCCTACAAGAAATAATTAAGTTCCTGGCAGTTTTCCTTTGTGCTAATTTAGTCAGCAGCACCTACAAAAATACTTTGAAAATCTTTTTTTTTTTTTTTTTAAGCCCTGGTAATATTTTTGTATCCGTGACATCATAATTCACAGATCTTGATTCAAGTTTTATGAAAATAGAAAAGATTTCCACTAAGCTTGTCCTACCAGTTTGAAGGCTAACACAATCTTTTTAGGCAAAAGAAAAGAAAGCACAGAATAGCCTTAACTGTAAAGCAATTTCTTGAGTGCCTCTTTGGGGACACCGAATGATAAACCTGATTTTATGGTATGTATGTGTGCAGTTTTTCTGATTATGATCTAACTCTTTATATACTTGATTTCTTTTTTTTTTTTTTCTTTTAAGTGGTATTTTTTATTGTTCTAATAAAAGTCCTCTACGGTAAAATTCAGCTTTAATGAAGTGCCTTTTTTAGTTACATAAATAGAGAATTTTTAATTCATGGGGTTGTCTAAAAAAAAAATTAATTGCTTGGGCCAAAACACAGACCAGACAAAAATTGGAAGGGACCTAACTTAGGCCAATTCTGTTAGAATTGTATTTAGACCATTGTTAGAATGTATTTAAACCATTGCTGACAAATGTCTATCAAATTAGTTTATAAAAATCCCTAGATAGTCTATCTCTGTAACACAGTCTGTGCCATGAGAAAGTTTTTCTTCATGATTGATGTAAATCTCACTTAGTACATTTTTCTGCCTTATTTCTAGTAGATGCAGAGAATTATTTTCTTCTTTTAATATTTCTTTTAATCTTCTTTTTTTTCTAATGTACCTACACATGTGTACACACACCCACAAACCTTCAACTTTTACTAATAGGATTTTTTTTCCTTTTCCACACCAAAAAAGAAAGAAACAAAGACATTTAACGTACATAAACATGAATGGTTCAGCCCAGAAAGGACCACCAGGGGTCATTGAGTCCAACTTTCCACTCAGAGCAGTGCCAACTAGAGAAGGTTGCTCAGGACTGTAGCCAGTTGCGTCTGGAGTATCTCCAAGAGTGGAGATACCTCCACCACCTCCATGGGCAACACTTTCCAATTTTTGACCACCTTCATGATGAAAAATTGCTTCTTAATTACCCACTGGAATTTTTCATGGTCCTACTTGTGTCTGTTGCTTCCTGTCCTATCTGCACTTCTGTGAAGACAGTGGTTCTGTCTATGTGTCTTCCCAGAGAGTAGCTTTAGACAGCAAAAAGAGCTCCAGGCTGAACAAGGCCAGTTCTTCTGGCCTTTCCCAGTACATTCACCATTTCTAATCATCTTAGTGCCCTCCACTGGACTCGCTCCAGTGCACCAATACCCATCCTGTGCTGCGTTATTTGTTTTAAAAATAATGCAAGATAGAGGATTATTAAATAGGAAAAGTGTTCAAGGTCTTTTTAAAATGAATAGGTCATAAATAAACCAGGGTCAATGTCCATGTACAATGCTGATTTTCTGTTGTCTGCATTGTTTGTTGGTACATTCCCTGTCTCAGTTTTGGCCCATGGCAAATGATGCTCTCCTGAACATCCATTCATAGTGTGAAGGATAGTATGCACATCAATCCTTACTAGTAGGATCAGTTTGAAAACAGCCACTGTGTTCTGGAAAGAAGGATTTTTGCTGCACAGGCATAAGCCACCTGGCTTCAGGATCTTTTCCCAGCCTGGTTTATTAGTAATATAAATTTCATTCTTGAACACTTAAGGGTCATTCCTGAACACTGTAATTAAGTGACTGCTCATTTCAATAGTACAGAAATGTGAAAGAGTTCCAGAATCATTCTGCTAGGATGTCAGTGTCCACAGAGACAGAGGGCAGGCCTTTGAATTTGGTGGGTGTCAAATCTATTATTTACTTAAGATAATTAGACTATTATATTAAATTAGCCTATTATATTAAATAGTAAATTTTTAAGGGCTTTTTTGAAGCAGATTTTTTTTGTGTCTAAATAGTTCTATTTCTAAGACTTGCTTTTAAAATTTAGGAAGTGTCTAGTTCTTTTTCTAAGAATTGCTTTTAAAATTTGGGAAGTGTTTGAGCTCAAATACCTCTGGATTACACAGCAGGTATACTAAGTTAATATAACTCAGTAGTTAAAATAATCCTGCAGAGGTGCTGTTGTCCATTTGTCTGTAGTAACTGTAGGGTTAAACTGTAGGGAGAAACATCTACCCAGATGTTGGCAGAAGGCACCAAGTTCTGGATGGACAAAATATAATAATGGTCCTAAATATAATGGCTCTTCATTCAAAAATAGTTGCTTGGAGCATGCATATGTACTCCTCTATGTGTGTATATGTGTTTATGTATCTGCGTGTACATGTCTATATATAAAATATTTTTTTATTAATTATTGATTTTATTCTGTCTGATGTGCTTCCTCAGCTTTGGAAGTAATTCAAACAAATATTCAGGAAGAAACAGAATATGGTCGTAAGGTAAAAGTCTAATCTTCTAGTAAGTTGTGTCACATTCTCACCAAATACAGATGATATAAGACTGTTTTGCATTTTACCTTAGTGTCAAGACTTGCTTTTTAAAGGTCAAAGTATTTCTGAAGAGCTAGTTACAGAAATGATTCTGAAAAAGATTGACTCACCAGAAGTTGCTCATTTTGGTAAGTGTATTTATAGACTAAACTTCTTAGAATGAGCTAGCTATCATTTTGACACACTTTGCATCCATTACTGCTCAAATGTAGTTTATTTTGTATTAGCAGTAGCACTTTTTTTGGTGCTTCTCAGGTTGCAGAATATCCATAACCTGAGATTGTATTTAGGGATTCATTTACCAGTGTGGGAGATCAGAAAATGTTATACCAGTCCAGTGTGTTAATTTTGAAAATTAATGAATTTGCCCTAGATTGTAAGTGTTGCTATGACTCTCACTTGACAATATTATCTGGTTAGGGAAGTTTTAGGGTCTAAAATACAGGGGTTTTGTTTTATTTGGTTTTGTTTTCTTGAACACATCTGTAACAACAACGATAAAACCAGCAAATATGTTCTACACTTTTAAAATAATGAATAATAAGGAAAAGAGATTATTAAAAATTCAAAGTATTACAGTCTCTTTTTTTTTTTTTTTCTTACAAGAATGTTTATTCCCTTTGCATTGCATCACTGAGAGTAAGTTAGATGAGAATAGCCTTGGTAGTGGCAATAATTCTTCTTTTTGAGGAAAGATTATGTTAACTGAGGCTGTTAGGAGTTATTCTGCAGATCTTGCTACTGTCTGAATCTGCTTTCCTGAAGAGAAAACAAATATACTGCTAAGTGTAAAGAAAGTAAAAGAAAATATAGTTTGTTTTTCTGGTGATGACTTTTATTTGAAATTTCCCTTGCAGGCGACAGAGGGGTATAGTGCCAAGGAAATGTTGAGTTTCTACTGCTCCGGAAATGAGTGGAAACTACCTTCCATAAGCTTTCAGTTGCTTTGGGTTTTTGTTCCTTCTCTACTGCAAGACTCAACCAATTTACAAAAGATGCAGCCTTACCTGGTGAAACCAGGCTTTTAATATAGCAAGCCAAAGACAGAGATAGGGAAGAAATTAAAAATAGGGGATGATGAGGAAAGAAACATTTGAGAAAAGCAGTAGCAGCAGAAATGCTATTCCCTTAATCCATACGTTAGGACTTCAGTAAAGCCTAAAGAGACATCTGTGCTGAGTTCCCCTCTTTGAGCCATTCTGACTCAGTGCTTAAGTTGTGTGTATCACAGAGGACCACAGAGATCTTAGAGACTGTAAACACAACTGTACAGTTGATAAACGTTTGGTTCTTGTAGTCAAGGCATTTTCTGTATTACAGATACCCCAGAGTAGCAAGGAATAGAATAACTTACATCCTCACTATTTTCCCTACCACCTAGAACTTATCTCCAAAACCAATTTTTGTTAAGTATTTTCTAGTTCTAATAACTTTTTGTTTAGCAACTATTATCTTAATATCATCCTTGGAAAGCTTAAGTAGGTTTTCAACAGGAAATTTGCTATTAATTATTCATTAAAGATTTTAGAAACAGTTTTGTGTGAGAGGCTGAGTTTTTTTACCTTTATTATTTGTTTTTAACATTGTAAAATACAAGTTTCTAAGCAGTACCCAAAATAAGGCATTCTTTTCAATTATATTTTTCTGAGATATGTCAGAGATATTCAGAAGTGCTAAAGCAAATGATAGTCTTTAAAAAGTATAAGTCACTAAGCCCAGATTTTTATATTTATTTCTGAAGGAGGTCAGATATGAAGTTTCTAATCTATTTCTTTAAATAGTGTCTCTTTTTAAAATAGGCACTAGAAAATAACAAGTGTATTTTAGGGTATTGTAGGTCAGAAAATACAGAATTGTAAACTCTCTGTACCTGATATGCTTGCCTTTTTTGTTGTTGTTGTTGTTTTTACTAAATAGGGCAAGGAAACAACCAGAAGTTTATATCATGTTAACCTAAATATTATTTGGAAAGGAAAAATCTATGTCATTATCACAGGGGAACACTGCTCAATTAGCATGATTTATATCAAATCAGGACCAAAGTTGTTTATTGATTAATTAATGGCAAGTAATTAACTGACAATCAGTGAACCAGTGATGAGTGAAAAGGCTCCAAACCAGCCACACAACAGACAAGCCACAGCCCCTAGGCATTTGCTAAAGATTAATAAACACCTACAAATTTCTGAACACCCGTTCCAAAGAGTATACTCAAACTTGCACGGTGATGCACGCAAACCCTCTTTCAAAGATGGGTGGAAGTTACAAGCACACATTCCCTTTTCTCAGAACACATGTTCACCTATTTAAGCACTCTTTCTGTTGGAAATGTGGGTGCTCTAGCTTTGTCTGCATGTGCCATTTCCTACAGTCAACTAATCCACTCACCAGTCAGAAATCTCCCCAGGAGCTCACATGCACACACTGGAGGTGAGGGTCACTATGTGATTAACCCTGTTCTGTCAGAAATGCAGGTTACTTGCAGCATCCCACAGGGAGACTGCTCTGTCAGGCCTAGACAAAAAGTTGCAGGTGGTAGGACATCAAACCTTGTTAAGCTGCTGTTCTTCTACCTTGCTCTCATTCTGAGGTCTCTTCCACCAGTCACAAATTTCAATGCTTCTTTTCAAGATGGCTCCTTCTATCTTCAAAGGTTTCTTGGTAATCCCCTGGTTACTATTTAATCTAGTTGATGGCTGCCTTGGGTAAACTTTGTCATTGTTAGTCTCCCCACAACATTATCAGTTTGAGGGCAAACACCTCAGAGAACAGTCCGGGATAATCCTTTCCCATGTTACACTCCCATTCCTTTCACATCAGCTGCTGTTATCCAGGATGTGTTGGCAAGCAGAGGCTGTGCAGACTCCTCACATCTCACTACCAGCTAGAATTCTCTGAAGGGTTCAACAACTTAGAATCCAGGATTTTCATTTCCTAGACGAATGACTACGTTATGCTCTCTCTTGCTTATCATCTTCTCTAAATTTTGCAGCTACGAATCATAGCTGCCCAAAGAAGGAGTCTTCAGTCCTAAGACCTCTTGCAAAGACTATTGCTGTGCATTTGTGCTTCATAGACTCATTTCAATGATACCACATAAAATTCTAAGCATTTGGAGCACGCACCATTTCTCCAAGGGAATATTCTCATTATTAGGCTGAAAAAATCCATGTGATTCTTGTTCAGTCTCTCATTCTGACCTCATGAATATTGATTTCCTTGCTGTACAGTAGTTTTTACTGCACTGCATGCAGCCATTAGTAGTTACAGTACTCTCCTAGGAACTTGAAGCCACAAATTTCTCCGTGGGTCTGAGCGCTCTCATGCTAAGAAAAAGGTATTATTACCACCATGCTTGTCATACAGAACAGGTGTCTGTTTGCCAAAGAGGACTCATCATTGTGAATCCTGACTGGACAATTACCAAGTACGTGCCTCAGTATGTGTACTGTGTGCACAGTGCCTCCTTTCGAGAGGGTTTAACATCCGGGAGCACTGTATATCCCAGAGAGTTGTTCGGGCTCCTTTTTATTGTCCATAGAAGGGAAGACCTTTAAAGGTTGTATAAAAAGCCTCTACTCCCAGTTTAAATGCTTTGTATCATCGAGTGAGAAAAGGCATTTTTGCAGTGCCTTTTACAGAGTCTTTCAGTGGCAAAAATGATCACTAGAAGCTTAAGTTCGGTTTTTGGGTGCTGCGATGTCTGAGCTAGGCACGTGAAGCATGTGGTCCAAGTATGATCTTTAATGTCTCTGTATTTCTTATACTTTTTAACATTTTAGAGTCATATATCAAGTTGAAAACAACACACCTTTTTGTCTGAATTTCATCTGAAGTAGAAATGGGTGCACAATTTTTTGTGGTGTTACATCATGTACATCGTTTGACATTGTGCCACTAAATAGTTATATTGTTTAAAGGAAATGAGTGTAACTAGTCCTGTACTTGATGTAATCTTCTAAAAGATATATTTAATAAAATGTATTTGGCAGGTTATGTTCTCAGTGGATTTCCTTCTCTCTCAGAGGAATACATGACGGTTTCACAGCAAATAGAGAAAATAAAGAATCTGAACTTAAAACCAGATTTCCTGATTAACATTAAGGTAATGTCATCTTCAGTAACTTGATAGTATTTTTCCTAATTATTAGTAGACTCATATGCTGCATTAGTCAAAAGATAGTATTTTCCTCTGTGTGTTTGAGTATGGTATTTGTTGAGGAATAATCAATTGTTCTCTTTTATATTGGAATGCAATTACACTACTTTCTTCCACTGTAAGCATTGTAAAGCATGTAAAATAATGAACATTTCCTAAAACTTCAGTAGCAGTTCAGTCTTTGCACCTCTACCATTGGAAGGTAGAGGTTTTGAAGAAAAGAAAACTTTGAATAACATGATTATTATGGCATTTTGGATATATGTACACCTGCCATTCATGTATTTCAGGAAGAAACTGTTCACATACGAAAGTTAGGAAGAAAATTGTTTTACATTTTACTCACCAATGGTGAAACTGCTTCTTAGTCTTTATTAATTCACCTCATTTATAAATCTCAATGTCTTCATGAGGAGTAATGTGACATGCCAGATACTTTGCAAAAGTTATTCTGATACAACCACAGAAACATAAACCATTGTTAGTGTAGGATTAAGAGGACTTTCTCAATGTAACTTAAAAGAACAGACTTGCTGGCTACATCCATAATCGTAAATCAAACTAGGCAAGAGCGACTCTTCAGACATCAGGCCAATTGTTTTGCCAGAGCACAGCTTACCTGCCTCGCTAGTCAGAGTGGGGTGGCCATGCCCCAGCTGCCCACTGGGAAGGGCCCTAGGCCTAGTGCCATTCTCCAGATTGTGGCCAGGGACGATACCAGCTGGCCCACAACAAACTGAGCCAGACTCCACCAGACAAAGTAACGATATGTATAATCTTGACTAAGAGTTCAGGTTTTTGCTCTGGCAATGTTTTAGTTATTATCAGCTAGTTTATTTCTGCTTTTGACTCTGAATGTGGAGAACGAGCTGACGAGGCAACTCTGAATAATCAGCCTCTGGTGGTGTGCTCCATTCTCACTGGGATTTTGATTCTAGTTGTCACAGCTGGTTGGTCAGATGCTGAACTTCAGTGGATGGACCTAAGCTATCACTTGGCCAGATTTAAGTCCGTGTTTTGTTTTAATTCCATACATTTGAGACTTAATTTGTTTGACCATGCTTAATGAAAATTTGTGAATGCCTACTTCAAACCTTTTTTCTGTGCTTATGGAAATATCTTAAAATATCAGAGAAACTTATTTTTGTGCTGCTTTACAGGCAGTTTTGAGTTTTTCAGCTACAGAAAGTCACCCTCTGTTTTAACACCATATAGTGAGGAATCCCAGTTCTTGAGAATATATGTTTTAATAGTTTCACACGCAACAGTACATACAGAGGAGTGATATTAACTCTACTGGAAAGAAAACAGAATTCTTGGCTTCGTGTAGTTACAGCATCTCCTGTGGGAAGAAGACTGAGACTGAATGCTCATTAACGATCCTTACCCCAAAGTCAAATGAGTAGTTTTGCCTTTGATTTGCCTTCAAGCTGTTTTCACAGATGTCAGATCTGTAACCATTTTTGTTATTTCAAAAAGGAAGGAAGAAGTGATATTCTACGTAACTCTGGGAATAATGAAATACTGTTATTAGCAGACCAATTTAGAGAAATTTTGTCTCCAAGAAAAAGGACAGAAAATGCACCTTTGAAAAAAAAGAACCCTATCTAATCAAATTTCTCCTTCCTCTTTTCAAAATGTCCTATGTCATAGAGCAGTCATGCCAGCTGTATGACTCACCATAGAGATACAGTAATATCCTAAAGGATTGTAATACTTCAAGGGGTACCTCAGGAAATGAGTGTAGTGAGCTTATTGCTGCCAGTGGGAGCTCAAAGCGAGTGTAGTGTGCCTGTTGCTAGCAACGCGGTCTCGAAAGCTCTGTATTTTCTGTAGAAATCAATTCTTCATTTCTGTAACAATTTGACCTTAACAACGACAATGTTTTTTTGGTATCTCAGGTTTTTTGTGCATGTTTGAAGGGTAGGTGTTAGTGATTATTTCTTTTTTTGTTATGCCCCAGCCCCAGCTGCATAGCAGAATTTAAGATACCTATCTTAACATACAGGAGTTAACTGCTGGAGATCTGGGGACTCCAAGTGTGTATTAATGCAAGTACAATTTAGGACAGGTCAGATTTATTAACTATGATCGTAGTGAGTGAACAAACAGACAGCATCTGCCCTTCTGCTCCCCTCTTCTCTGCTAAGTGATTGCAGAGACCCAACCCTCTTTTTGTTTCAGAAAAATAAAATAAAAAATAAAAAAAAAAAAAAAGGGGGAGTAAAAACAATCCTTTCAATGTTAACAAAGTCAAGTATCCATCCCTGGAAGTGATGGACTCAAGTAGCTTGTGTTTAATGTTAAACTAAATTTGTGTCTGCAGGCCTTTTTATGAAGAGACCGTTGCTTACCCTTCTGGAGCTCGAAACTGCTTTAGGCTCTGACACAATGGCACTATGCTTTTGGATAATAGTAGATCTCTGAGAGGACAGAGGCACCCAGTAAAATGGCCTTAATCTTGCTCAAGCCCAAACCACTTTGGCATTAACTGCAAGAGCAATCACAAGCCCGTGTGCCAAATACTTTTATCCATAAACGACACCTACACTTGTTATACTACAAGGTATAACTTGTATGATAAAATGTGTTCAAATAGTGGCTACCTTCCTGATATGGAATGTAAAATGTTGATGGAGAAAAATGGTGTTCAAATCTTCCTTTAATATTTGCTGCTACTGCAAATTTTGTGTTTGGTCAGAATGTTATTGGAGAAGAAGTTTATGAATCCAAATATTTGCCAGACTCCCACCCCTCATTTTCCACCTTCAGGAAAAGTACTATTATTAGGTACATGATACAATAGATACATGATTGCATTTCAATTATTTCTTGTTAGTGTTCAGATTATGACTTATGCCAAAGAATATCAGGACAAAGGCAACACCCTGATTCGGGGCAGGTATATCAGAGAAACCAGTGGGATCCTGATGTTATTGAAAAGCATAAGAAAAAGAAAGATCAGCATGAGGAAGAGAATGAAGAAGAAGATGAAGACCAGGAAGAAGAGGTAAATATTGCTAATTTCTAAACAGTGCAAAGAATTATAAAGTACTGTAGAGAAAGCAGAACAAATGCCAATATCCTATAATATCACCACACTACATAATGAATTCATTTTGCTCAACTTTACTCTTACTTCAGTTTCTGTTCTGTTTTAATTGATGTGGGATAATAGTTAAATGGTAGGTTTAAATGACAGCAAATAGTGATTATTGTACAGCTCAACCTTGATTTAATGTCTAGCTCAGAAGTCACTGAGTTAGTTAACTTAAAAGGGTGTATCAGGAGAATGGTGACTGCATTCTTGTCTGTTTCTTGGTCTAAGCAAATAAAAATATTCTTTATTTTTGTTTGTTGTAGCAAGTTTGATGAGTATTTGCAGGATAGTAGCTTGTGTTATATTTTTGGTGATAGACTGCTACAAATGGATTTTCTTTACTTTTTTTTTTTTTTTGTCTTCCATGAAGGTATTAATTTTGATATTGGGTTGAATTGTTCTGGTTTATAATGCTATCCAGAGACTTATCAATGCAAGTTCTAGACTCATTCCTCTCAATTTGCAGAAGCTACTCTTCATCAGTGTAGGATCACGGTCAGCAATCATTGGAATAATACTCGTTGCAATACTCTGGAAAGCTCCTTTATTTACCTTAGAGTAAATACAAAAATAAGTTTAGTACCCTATTTCTGTATCTTGAAATATTTAACTTTTCATTCTGCAGAGTGCAGAAGATCCACTTATGATGTCAGAATTTTTGCATCAATTAGTGCAGAGGCCTGAAGATATCCTTGAAAATGCAGAAGAAAGAGTTGGAACATATAAGGATATAATGCTTAATCCTTTAGAAGTAAGAAATATCAAAACAATATGATTATGCATACCAAAAACTTTTTAAAAATACCTTCCACTGTCGAGGTTTTCTTTTAGTCTGAAATTTATTCCATGCAGGTGGGCACAAGGCATACTATAACATATCCCCAGGTTTTGAAATTCATACTGAAATCAGTGATAAAAAATTGTCATCTGTAGATGTAGTTTCTACTCTGGAGTCAAGATAAAGTAATCCACTTTGAGTTTTAAAAGTGAGAGCATACCTGCCACCACAGATGCTTCCTAAATCTGGGAAGTGAAGTATTTGAAGAGCCTGGCATATCATTACCATCACCAGAGTCCATTCTAGCATGCAATCCCACAAGAAACCTGCTCTTTGCATCCATTGCCTTCTACTCCAATAGATTCCCTTCTTCCCCTACTTCATTGCCTGCATATTTAGATACACAGTAATTAGTCCATCAGTTTGCTTTATCACCTATTTAATTCTTAATTAATTATTCATTGTTTTATTCTTTTCTTGTTGTATTCAGGAAAGTTGGATCTATTAAGTTTTATTTATTTATTTGGGTTTTTTGCAGATTATCTGTAGCTCTCTTGCATTTGAGCTAGCATATATAATCTGTTTTCTGAACCCACTGTAACTCCAATGGGAGTTCTCTATTTATTTATCCATTGCTAAATAAAAGGTTTGCTCCAGAAGGCTTTATAAGTCACCAGTGCAATGAATCTTGATTTTGCTGCAGTCCACGGGATTCTGTCCTTTGATATTTATAGGAACAGAATGAGATTCAGTGTCATCATCTGGTTAACTATACTCAGTTGATGAGTATGTCTTTGTTCTTAAACAGGACTTGATGGCTGAACATGATTGTCAATACCTTATTGAACTGGATGGAAATCAGGAACCAGATGAACTTGTTGTTGTAAGTAAGCTATGCACCAGCTTAGTTAACCTCCATTAGAAAATAATTTCTCAAATTTGTGAATTGTTTTCTCTCTTAAGGTGTTGGCAAAATTTGAAGTTGTGTACAAAACTCATTTAATTGCTATTAGAGACCATGACCTTTGAAATACTTGCTTTTGTTGCTCTATTACAACAGTTCTAAGAATCACTGCTTACATCTGTGTTACAGGAGAATATTTTCAGGCACACTACAAACTCTTTTGTATTGTATCCATCTGTTTCTAGAGCTTTATTTAGTGTATTAGTGTAAATTATTTACATGAGAAATTGAAAAGTATTCAGTATTATCTATTTTCAGAATGTGATAATCTTGTGCTGGTGTCTAAAATAATGACAGAATCTTTACAAAATCTGGTATTGTTTTACAGTGTAATAGAAGACAATTCTGTTAATAATTCTGCTGAGTGTTTGTGTCTAGATTTTTTAGCTCATAACATAGCAAATCACTCACTCACCCTATTAAAATACTACAGTGATAAAATGTGAAGATAAATAATCTCATCTTCTGCCTCAGAAAAAGAGTTGCTTCAAATCAACCTAAAGTATTGGGTTGAAAATGAAGTGAGAAATTGACAATGTAGGAAGTGAGCTGCTTCTGCAGTTTCCCCTGTTGTTTGAAACAAATTGAATCAATCATAATTCTGTTAAGTATTATTTCAGTTTATGCTTAACCTTACTACCAAGAGTAATCCTATGGGGAAAAAAAACCCCACCCATTCTGATGAGCTGGATAATAAAATTTCCTCATTTATGATCTGTTTGTGAACATTACAACGGAAGACTTATCCTAAAGGCAAGTTATGTAATGATTCAACCATTTTAGCTATAAGGCAAAGACCTATTATGAAACTAATCCAAACATGACAAAATTTGCTTTTTCATTTAAAGAACACTTACATTCAAGTGAGATTACATTCAGGACAATTAAATCTAATACCACCTGATTCTCATTGGTAGACATCTGGTTTAAGTATCTTTTTTAATAAATTATCTAAAGCTGTATTACTTCCAAGTGTGCATAATGTGATCTCCTGAAGAGACTTTCCTCCTTTTAAGATTGGAACTCATCTGAGTAATCCCACTGCTTTGTGAGGAAGAATTCTTCACAGCCTATTCATTTAGAATACTTGGGATTCACAGCATAATGAGGAGATATAAAGGCTGTGGTTCAGCATTTTGCACTGCCTGTATCAACCAAGTAACTCATTAAAACTCAGCTCAATAACTAGCTTGACTTGAAGCTAGAAATTGGGCCTTAGTGTATATGTAGCCATTACAAAAACAGTAAGTTACAAGTTTAAAAATACTTTGGAGTCCTTTCAGATCACAAAAGCAGTTTTGATTTGTACTAAGTCATGTTATTTTTTCTTCAGTCAGTGGTAGTTCGACTTCAGTCCCTGGGTGTTCAAAATGGAGCTCCTGTAACTAGACTTCAAAGTCAGCAAGAAGAAATGCTGCAGGGACTGGAAACTGTAAGTACACTTTTCTAAAGTGTGATTGGCTGTATAAAAATATTTCTTATTTTCTACTCTTAAGCTTATAATACAACATCTTTGTTTCACAGCAACCAATTTGTTTTACCATGTAATAAGGGTACTTTTTGAACCTTGATTTTCCAGAAATGTGAACTTAAGATAATTCTGGGACTGAAATCCACTTAAAAGAGTATGAAAAGAAAAAAGTCTGTCATTAAAAAAAAGTTCAGTGATTATAATGAATTTTTGAACAAAATGTTTGTTTTAGTAATAGAGGAATGGAATTAATTCCAAGATAATAAAGCAACTTTAGCCAAAGGATAACAATCTCAGCAGCTGACTCTTAGCTCAATCTTTATTCTTTTCCTGAATGAGAAACAACATGATAATACAAGTTTAGCAACATCCTGAAGTCACATACATTGTATTTCCTGTAATTAACTAGAAACATGACAATTAGTGCTGAATATTGCTGAATCGTGGATAATCCAAACATTCCAACTCCAAATAAAACTGAAAACCCCAAGTCTTTGCATAAACATCACCTGCATTCACCTTTCCTATTTCTTAAACAAATATTTCAATATATGAATGGTACTGTATCTGGGAGACCCTGCTCTACATTGTCAGAGAAACACCTCTCCCTTCACTTCCCTGTTTTCTTAGACAAATTCACAAGTGAAGGACTTTCTGACTCAGAAGTCATCTATATTTATTAGTTGTCTCTGTGTTTGTGTTGGTCTGTGTCTTAAGTTTTTAGCATCCACAGTATTTGGGGCCAGGAGTTCTTCAGCTTGACTGGAGATTATATACAGAATTAGTTCCCTTTTTTGTTGAACCTGCTACCTTTTAGCTCAGTGTCCTCTAGTTGATGATATGCAAAAGTCAGTGAATAGTTTTGTTCTCTGTGTCTGCCCTCTATTAACTCATAGTTTCAGACTTCTGTCCTGTTCTTATGTAGCTGTCTTGTTCCTGAAGAGTTTCGGTCTACTTCATCTTACTTCTTCTTGTAAGAAAATCTTTTGGTGTGATTGATTAGTCATATTACCACTTCCTGAAACTTTTGCAATTCTACTGCATACTTTTAGAGTATAATAATATAGGGTAATAAAAGAATGTACATAGCAGTAAAGATGAGGACAGGATTTATACAATGGAAAAAAAACCAAACCACCTTTTTATTCTCTATTTACTAAACACTGCTAACATTCAGGTTGGTTTTCTGACTGCTCTTGGCCATTGACCAAATGTTTTCAAGGAAGTATGTGTTAGAATTCCTAGATCTATTCCCAACTAGTGGCAGTCAATGACAACTTACCATTGTATGTGTAAAACTGCTCTTTTAATGTCTGGCTTCCTAGATTCTGAAGGTCCTTCTGCAGTTCTTCACAGCCAGCATTTATCTGTATTCTGAATTAATTCACTATTCATCTTCTGTAACAGGCCTATTAAACTTATATCACATGGCATTTCTGCATGCCTAAAAGAGATATTTTGACTTTCCTATTCCCCCACACAGACTGTGGTCCTTTCTTCATCCTCTTTAGAAGAAACGTTGGCCATTTTCCGTCTGCTTCGTTAAATGTCTGGTTTGTTCCTCTTTATCATTTTAAACTTCTGAAAATAATCAGTGTTTCCTACAGGGACTATTTTAAGTACTGTTTCTTATTAAATCAAATTGAAACACTAAATACTTTCTCTTTAAAAAGAGAAAGTTCTGTATTTTGAAAAAATTGTTTAAAAAAATTTTTTTCAGAATTATTCTGCAGTTCTGAAATATGTAATTTAAAAGAAAATACTCTAAGGAGTGTGGCTTTCATTCCTTTGCTTATTTTCCAACAAAATATTTCAAAAGGGGCTAAGAACAAGGTCTATGTAACTTCAGACAGAAATTACATCTGCTGTTATTGCTGTTTCAATAAACAGGATGAACTCCTCCGGGTTCTGTCATCTCACAAACTAATAGCACCCAGATATCGATGGCGTAGAAGCAGGTGGGGGCAAGCATGTCCTGTGGCTCTAAAGGAAGGTGATATCATAATGGGAAACCCAGACTTGGCTGTCAGGTTAGCAGAATTTGACGCTATTAATTTTTGTTGCTATTTTATAAGATAAATATCTATATCTGTTAGCTTCTCTTCTCTTCTGTTTTAAGTTTTCTAGGTAAAATCTACGTACTCTCATCCCCAGAAGCACTGAAAAAATTTATGTTGAATCCTCGGCCTTACTTGTTACCACCAATGCCACTTCCTCCTTGTAAAGTACTAGTATTTGGTCCTCCATTCTCTGGAAGAACAACTATTTGTAACCTAATTGCACACAAATATAAAGGAAAGGTAAGTTTGTAAATATCTTATGTAACAGGGTATCAGCCGAGGCTTAGGAATCAGTTAAGCACATTCTTATTCCAGTTGTGTTACTGACATTGACACTGCAAACATACGGATTACAGAGGAACCATAGTCATGTAGTGAAATTCATTTATATAAAAGTAGCTAAATTTAAAAACTATTTTTATTTACCCTTTATGTAAGACAAATATTTATGTATCAGTTACTTGTCAGCACAAGAATATTATGAATGACTTCTGGATCTAAGATAATTAAATGTAAATGCAAATTACAAATTACTTTGTCCACAAAAAAACCCCCGCCCTTGAATTACATGTAAATTTTTTTGAAATTTGCAGAGCTTTCCCAAATTCATTTCATTGTATAGAAGTTGTATCAAATGCTATATTTCTCTTCTGTGATATTTTTACTTTTTCAAATAATTTCACTAGGTTCTTGATATGGCCAAACTCATTCAACTTCATATGGAAGAATCAAGAAAAGAAAACATTGAACAAGCACGAAGGGATACAACAGAAAAGGCTGTAACAGCACTGAAAAAGAGGTTGGAATTAGAAAACCAGTCAACAGAATCAGGTGAATAAGGTGTTCTGTGGTCTTTGAAGCTATCTTATTTGCCTTAGATTATTGAACTGAAGCAGTTGCTGTCACTTTGACATATAAAATATCACAGAAGTTGTTATGGTTGTTGTACATTAAATATGAACCACAGGAATATGCAGTGAAAGGAACAGCTGAGTAGAATTCAGTATTTTTGATATTCTGTATAAATCCTGTGAAGCTGAGGGCCATGAGTATGTAATAAATCATTTTCTGAGTACTTTTGGAAAGATGAAATTGTTTCTGGCAGATACTAGTTGAAAACTTTCCATTTGAATGACTTTCTGACAAGTTTAATCTCTGCAAAATTGACACTTTTTTCAAGAAAGCAGCTTGTCAGCTAGGCTGATGTGATTCCACAATCTACAGATTTTCCACTTTGCAGCAGCCCTCCAAGACAGCACATTCACAAGAATTTTCATCTGTTGCCACATTTAGACTTCTTAAGCTGCTCAGGTTTTTGCAGCTTTACGAATTCAGAAAATATTTTGAAAAGGTGAAAACAACATGTTCTTTTAGTATCTTTTAAACAAAATTTGGATTTTCTTTTTGCAGGAAATTTAGTGTTTGTTTTTTTTTTTTTCCCCAAAAATATTTCTTTTGTAGTGAAAATTTTTCTTTCTATTGGAATCACCTTTTCCAGTCCAGCTCTAGTTCTGATTCAAATGGAAAATCAGGCCACTCTGCCTATCACCTAAGCAAGGAATCACCACATTGGACTTACTCATGGGTAGATACATCTCTAACAAGAAGTTGGTATATTCCTCTAGTGCTACAGAACATAGAAACTGACAGTAATACAAAAAATATTGTCATTGCAGTGAGAATAATGGTTAGCTATAACACCAAATTAAAACCATTAAATCACGTTCCAGATCCCTGTCTATGTAGATACTTTTGAGGACAGGTCTGTGAAATGATATTAGGAACACCAAAACAAGATGTTGATGAGGCCTTCTACAGTCAACTGGAGGTAGCCTCTAGAATGCTCTCCCTGGTAGTCATGGGTGACTTCAATCCCCCTAATATTTGCTGGAAAGCCCACACAGCCAGGCATACTCAGTCCAGAAGGCTCTTGCAGTGTATAGATGATAACTGTCTGATGCAGGTAGTGGAGGAACCAACAAGGTGAGGTTCACTGCTGGGCCTTGTAGTAACTAATAAGGAAGGACTGGTTGGGGACATTAAGATTGGGAGCAGTCTTGGCGACAGTGATCACGACATGGTAGAGGTTAGTACCATACAAGGGGGAAGCAGAGCAATAAGTAGGATCACAGCCCTGGACTTCCACAGGGCTAACTTTGAACTCTTCAAAGATCTGCTTGCAGGAATCCCATGGGCCGAGACTCTGAAGGGCAAAGAAGCCCAAGACAGTCGGTCAACTTTGAAATACCACTTCCTCCAGGCCTATGTTAGGTGTGTTCCATTGAGCAAAAAATTGAGTAGACATGCTAGGAGACCTGCAGGGATGAGCAGGGAACTTCTGAAGGAGATTTCAAGGAAGAGAGAAATGTACAGCTCATGGAAAAAAGGGACTTGTCACTTGGGAGAATTATAGAGAAGTTGTCAGAGCATGTAGGAAGGCAACCAGGAATTCCAAAGCCCTCTTAGAACTCAGACTGGCAAAGGAATTAAAAGAGAATAAGAAGGGCTTCTTCAAATCTATCAGTGGTAAGAGGAAGAACAGGGAAAGTGTGAGGCCACTGCTGAATGAGGCAGCAGCCCTGATAACTGAGGATGCAGAGAAGGCAGAGCTGCTGAACACCTTCTTTGCTTCAGTCTTTACTTCTAAGACCAGCCCCTGTGAACTCCAATCCCTGGGTGAAGGGGAGAGAGCCTGGTGGAGGGATAACTCTCCACTGGTCAGTGAAGACTGGGTGAAGGACCAGTTACACAAATTGAATACACACAAGTCCATGGGCCCTGATGTTGCACCCAAGAGTGCTGAGTGAACCGGCTGATGTTGTTGCCCTACCACTCTCCATCATTTTTGCAAAATTGTGGCAAATGGGAGAGGTGCTGGAGGACTGGAGGAAAGCCACTGTCACTCCAGTCTTCAGAAAGGGCAAGAAAGAGGTTCCAGAAAACAATAGGCCAGTCAGCCTCACCTCCATCCCTGGAAAAATGATGGAGCAGCTCATTCTGGAGGTCATCTCTAGGCACATGGAAGAGAAGAAAGTTATCAGGAGAAGTCAGCATGGATTTACCAAGGGGAGTAGTATACTGTCTTGATCTATGATTTGTATTGATTTTTAAAGTAATCTAGGCAACCTTTTGATTTTGGAATCAAAGTGAATTCTATTCTCAGGTGCTGCAAGTGCTTGATTGTTCTAGTACACAAATGTCATTCTATTCATATCAAAAAATGTTACACTTAATGGTAGAAACTATTGTACAGTTTAAAAGGATTTATTTTTAAACAATATTTCACTTTCTGATAGAAAACACTGTACAGTTAAAAAGGACTTTTTTGTAATGTGAGAGAAAAACCAGATCTTCAAACTTAACTTTATGAAATACTCTCTAGAACTGCATTCAGAAGAAGTGGTATTTGATTCTTTCTCAGTATGATTCTGTATATACTGCTTAAAATGACTGCTGAGCTGTAGTGAAGAAGTGGCTGGATTTAATTGCCTTGCAGTTATTCCTGACCAGAGGAAATAAGTATTTCAGAATGGTTTAATGGCTTAAAAAAAAAAAAAATTCTATTGTTAGGAATGTCAGAGATAACTGCTGACCACCCAGAAGTTCAAGCAATGGTAGAAGAAGCCATAAAAAGTGCATCAGTCATGGAAGTTACAATGTCACCTGAAATATTCGCTGAGGTACTGGAGAGTGCTATTGCAGAGGTAAAACTACAAGTACTTTTTGCTAAGAGCAACCTGTAACAATTTATACATTTCCAATATACGTTCTTAATGTTTCCATTTGAAAGATCAGTTTAGTTTATATCACATAGTCTGAGTGCTTACACAAGATTGAGGAGAGACTGGGCAAAAAAAATCATCCAAGACAAATTTATTGAGGACTATGAAATATTTATACAAATTATTTCTGTCTTGCAAAGTACCCAGGCTATAAAATGTTAAAGGCTAGGAGAATTATCTGAGAGAAGTATCACTGCATGCTTGCCATGTTCTTTTAGTCACTATTAAAGAACTCAACACCAGATGCAAGTGTTTGAAAAGAATTGTATATGAAAGTTTATCCAAGGACTTTCAATTTCTTTAGTTTGTTCACTGGTTTGTAACTATTGAAACTGGAATCTAAATTCTTTACAGGCAACCTTAAAAAAATCACTAGCGCATTAGTCTCTTTCTGTTTAACATCTTTTTACTTCATTCAGATGTATAAAATGATAAATGTCTTCCTTTCTATTGATCTGAAATGACAACAGGGAAAAATCGTAACATTTATAAAATCATTTTGTATTGTGCAGTCTTCTTGAACAGTTCACAGACTAATTTAGCCTCTTTATGTTACTGAACCTGACATTTTCTAACAGCTTATGGAGAACAACAGAGACAGGTTTCCTGGTGCTCCAGAAAAAGGAGGATGGGTAGTTGATAACTACCCTCTGTCAGTAGAACACTGGTCAGCTTTATCAGAAAAAGGACTTTTACCTGACATTGTTGTCTGTCTGAAGGATACAGCAAAAGATGGTTAGTAAATAGACACCAAGGAAACTGAATCTTTTGTGTGTGTGTATGTCGGTATCTGTATATAAAGCACACTTACAAGCAAAACTAGTAGTTATGTCCAATTTATAAAGTTTCAGGGGTCTAGAAATGGAAGAATCCAGTGAATCAACAAGTGTACCCCAGGTATCTTATGATTTGGATTAAGGGAATTACACAGAATTAAAAACAGGAATGCTTTCCGAAGTAGTAAATACCTCCTTCTTATAATCCTATGTATGATTTCCTCCCATTTACAACCAGCAGTAAATACCACTGCTCTCTTGCAGTTTCAGACTTTTGTATTCCGTGTCAACCACCAGCTTGCAGTGTAGCTCTCAGTGAAATTTCCCTGTCTGCTTATTGTTTTCCCCACTTGCAAAATCAGATTATAGATATGACCTCTGCTTGAGAGAAAAGGAGGGGAGAAATACCTATATGCAGGTGTATCCTGTTCCCCATCCAGGGGTCAAAATAAGTCGAGCAACTTCTTATCCAGATAGATGCAATAGCTGAGTACTGACTAATTCAGAGGAAAGGATTTTTACTTTATTGTTTCAAGCAGAAAGGAAGGTTGTCGCCAGGCATGAAAACAGATTCATATGTTGTTAAAAATTTTTGCTCATTTGCCGACTAAATTACAGACTGAGCATTCCTATGAGAAAGCTCTAGATCCAGTGTTCATCAGAAAATCTTATTTGCTGTTCCTATTATTCAAGAAGATCTCATTTCAGATAATTCTGGAAAGATCTTAAGAAAAAAACTGCAATCCATGCCTTATTTTTGCTTCCCAGACACTTCAAGCATATTGAAATGATCATGATCCTCATTTCTGGGACATAGCACGTTGTCTTTTCTTACAACCACAGAAAGCACCTTGCTCATGTAGTTGGCATACACTAATGTAATGGCAATACCACGTGCTAAATAACAAACAGCAGAAGTCAAGCTCTAGCCTCTTCTGCAGGGAGAGGACTGAGGTGGAAGAGATGCTTTCAGAATTATATTAACTATCTCTTCAGTTCTCAGAATTTAACAAATCTGTGAATTAATTGGATAAAAGGAAAGTGCAGCTTTTTGCTTACAGATATATTTTCTTCATTATAGCCATTTTGCTTCAATTTGTTCTTTTTTTTTTTTTTTCATTTGGGCACTTGTGTTACCTCTTTACTTGTTTCCCACTAATATCTCTCACTTAAATAACAATGTAGTTTTGGAGTTTACATTTTCATAGCATTTTGAGTCATTGCTCTGTAAGCTCTTCCCTGAACTAGTCTTAAATGGGATAACTCTACTGATAGAGATGGATTTCAGCCACACAAAAATATATTTTTGCTTGAATGTTTTTGTTTCTTCATAGTTTTCTTTGTGCACATACAAAATAAATAAATGCCAGAGTAATGCATGATATATGGAAATAGAAGATAAATCCTTTCAGTGCTATCTCCCCTTATAGCTTTCATCACAGCCTTCCCATATCCCAGACTCAGTTTATTAGGTGCTTGAAATAGAAAACAAAGCTCTAAAACCTTAGAAAGCAACAGTATAATAACGTTTCAATGGTCTATATGCCTTTTCTTGGCTTTAAAAAGAAGTAGTAAAGTTATCTATCATATATTAAATCATTTTTCCAACTCAACTTTGGTTTTATACGCACACATAAAACTAACCACTGTTGTGTAATTATTGCAGGAGTCTGTATACTACACAGAACATACTTAGCAAACAGGGATGAAATTAATTCTAAGATTTTGAGAAGACTAACAGAGGAAGTATTAGCAAAGAAAGAAGAACAAGTAAGGTAAAATATTCCAATTATCTGAATGTGTAAAATGAGCACAAGAAAATTCTGTCCTTGCTCTGTGTTAAATCTATCACTGCATTTATCAACACAATAGGTACTAAACCAGTACACTAAGACTAGTTGTGATGTTTAGGAAATTATCCAATATGTGTTAACTTTGAGGAATATCTCAGTAAATATGGTGGCAGAAGATTGTCTTGACAAATGCATTTTCATTAGCTTTCATTAGTCCAGCCTCCTGATGTAATGAGAAAATAACCTTTCAGATGATAAAATATATTTTATTTTTATTTTGTACAACCCGAATTATATTCCAATTCCCAACAGTATATTTCCATATCTTCACTTTATATTTAACATATCTGCAACTTGTTTCAGTAGTATTTATGTAAGTTTTAAGATGAGCAATCTTTTACTTACAGAAGAGAAATGCAAGAAATACTGATGTCAGAGGAAGATCAATCTCTAGAGGACACTGAGGAGGAAAGTGAAAGTGTGTATTGACTTCTATTTTATCTAAATATGTGTTTCAAATCATTTAGCTGTTTGGGTTTTATGCAGATTTTACATCTTTTTTTACATCAAGCATCTGGAAAAAAAAAGCCTTTTTATTACCGTCTTTGCTTCCTTCACTGATTCAGGCACTCATTTCTATTTATCATTATTAATGAATGTTACAGACTAGAGACATGTATTAAATCTGCCAGCACAGTTATGGTTTTCAATAAATCTGAAGGACAGGACTCTCTATCTCCTCTAATAATTTTTCTAAGTGAATTATTAACTGTATTGAAACTTCCTACTCATCAAAAAATCTGTTTCCCCTCACAAGTTAGAAAACATTGTTAAAACTTAGCCAATAGCTAATAAGAAAATCTCAAAAATGTCTGCTTTTCTGTTCTTCCTCCAAGAAGCTCAGCCTGAATCAATTAAAGGAGAATGGAAATTTTTTCAGGAGTGATGTTCTTAACATGCATTAAGAATTGCTGAATATGGTAGCAACATAACACTATGAATTGCTGCATCCAGTAGCCCAGTAGAAGTGAGGCTGCTGCAGTTCCATGTCCCAAGAACAATGCAGTAATGAGTCTGAGCATGTGTTCCCATTTCCCATTTGATACTCTTACTCTGTTATCCATGCTTGTCCCTCCCCAATCCACTTTGACCCCTCCTTCTCCTTGCCTTTCGTCCTCCTCAGAAATGCCTCGTATATTATTAGTCTCTCACAATTCCAAACTGCTTTTCCTGATATCCCCTAATGAACCTTATACCCTGTAGGCAGTAATCCCCTTCAGCCAGGGCTGACTCATTTTTCTGCTTGGCTCATCTCAGTGGATCTCACACCCAGACAATTCCTTCATCATCCTCTTCTAATGACCCTGAGGGGAGCCAAGTCAGGGTTATGCTGCTTCTGATTAGGTTATTGGGCTCCACCTGTAATTGTTCTTCATTGTGTTTAGGGAGACTAGACTTTAAAAGCATAACCATCATCATAAAAAATAACAGAATTGTGTGTATTACATGAGGCTTCCCATCTAATAACAATATTAATAAAACATTTTGGGTAAAGACACTCTTCTTTTGCTTCTTTCTGTACTGACAGAAGCACACATTATTTTTGTTTAGCCACTCTTATTTACTGTACAGATTTACTTTTATATCCAAATTGTGCTATACTTTGTTTCTAGTAATGAAGGAAAGTCCTGAGCAGGAGTGAATAATCTATAAGGAGTGAGATTTCTGAGGCAGGCCAACTGTCACAAATAGGCTGGACTTCTGCACCTCAGACAATTCTGTCAGTTGGGTTGAGGTTTAGAATTAATTCCAGTTAGTTTCAACATTTTTGAACCTCAACAGTCAAAAAAAGTTGCACGGTCGTACTTTCCTTCTTGCCTTCTTTAATCACTGCCTGCTTCCTTAGAAGAATGTTGATGTCTGATTTGGATCTGCTGGGAAGATGAAGCATCATGCATGAGTATCTGTCTCTACATTAAGAACTCGGTCGGAAACTTTAGCCTCAATTATCATCTAAGACCTGGAACTGCAGTTGAAGTGTATGAATTCCCACTCCTCTTCTCTTCTCTTCTCTCTTCTCTTCTCTTCTCTTCTCTTCTCTTCTCTTCTCTTCTCTTCTCTTCTCTTCTCTT